>CAUYRH010117122.1:0-51049 GCA_963574655.1 Perodicticus potto | reverse complement strand
CCCCCCCCCACCCCCCAGTGGTAAGACAGAATTTATTTACAGAAAAGAATACAGAAAACACTAAAGCTCCTGGTAGAGGGAGAGAACTCAAGTGGGGAGAGAGAAGTTCTCTCCCTTTCTCTCCCGGTCTTTCCTGGTCTTCTCCTTTAGGCCTTTAGTCTCAGGGTATATATAGGTGTGTGGGTTCCTTGGCCAGGAAACGAATGAATACAGTCCCTTCCGCAGGGGCAAGGTGAATGAGTGTATCAATGAATGGATACAGTCCATTCATGGAAATGAGGCCTAGGAAATTCACAAGAAATTGACCTAGGCATAGGAAATGGGGGTTCCACATTTAGTCCCAAGTGTGAAGTGAAGGAGACACCAAGGCACAGGTGAGAGACACCTGCTATTAAGAATACAGAGAATTTGATAAATACTCTATCCTAGTCATAGAAATATTTATTTTCAGTTTTTATTGTTAAACTCGTTTTAATTATAATTGGCCACCCCATTCGACTGATTTCTAACTCCAATTTTTACAATTTTGGATTTTTTTTTCACAATTTAGCATTATTTTTTATAATGCAAACTCGACTCAGAACCATGGATGGGACCATTGCTGGGACTATTGCTGAATATTAGGGACAATGCTCTGTCTTCTTTGACAAGTCATATACCATAGGAAACCACTAATGTTCAGGTATTTCTAAAATGCTGTGAGTTATTTCTAAGATTCTCCAGAGAGAACTGCCTCATATACTTGGTGGAAACATGCAGGTGAGCAGGATAATGCTAGGACAGTGAAACTTCAACTTCAAATTTTACATAGTATGAAATTCCTGTATTGATGCTAGAAGAAATTATCACAAGTTTAATAACTTAAACATATTAACTTATTATCTTAAAGTTCTGAAGGTCCAAAGTCTGAAGCATGCTTAGCTGGGCTACAATAAAGTTGTTTTATTTTGGAAGCTCTAGCGGAGAATCTGTTTCCTTGTCTCTCCCAACTTTTGGATGTCATCTTTCACAGCTGGCATCCTCCCTCCTTCTCCAGTGGCAGAAGCAGAGAATCTTCACACTTCTTTCTGCCCTGTTCTCCTGCTTCCCTCTGTCAACTTAAGGGCTATTTATGATGATAACTTTGGGCCCACCATGATAACCCAGGATAATCTATTTATTTCAAGGTCAGCTTGATTAGCGACCTTAACCCCATCTGCAACCCTACCGCCCCCTTGTCAGGTTACATAGCATATTCATAGACTCTGGAGACTAGAAAATGGAATTTTTTAAATGCAGTTTGTAAGAGTAATTATGAAATTTATGGACCTTGTGGTTTGAAATGACCTTGTTACATTTCTGATGGTTCCTATATTTAAAGACATTTCCACTGTGTGCACACACACATACACACAAAGGCGTACCTCATTTCATTGTGTTTTGCATTACTGCACCTTGCAGATATGGCATTTTTACAAACTGAAAGTTTGGGACAACTCAGGGTTGGCACCATATATTTCTCCAAGGGTATGTGCTCACTTTGCGTAACATTTTGGTAGTCCTCACATAACAAACTTTTTCATTATGATTGTACCTGTTAGGCAGAACTATGATTGGTGATCTTTGATGTTACTATTATAACAGCAGATGTGATAGAATTAGCAGCAATATAATTAGAAGTGAAGCCTGAAGTTGTAATTTAATTGCTATAATCTTACGATAAAACTTTAATAGATTAGGAATGGCTCCTTCTGGATGAGCAAAGAAAGTGGTTTCCTGAGATGGAATCAGCTCCTAGTGAGGATGCTCTAACCATTGTTGAAATGTCAACAAAGTATTTAGAATGTTACTTAGCTTATAAAGCAAAATCTGGGTTTGAGAGGACTGACTCCGATGATGAAAAAAGTTCTATCGTGAATATTTGCTATTAAATAGCATTGCAGCTTTGCTGCAAAGAATTCTTTCCTGAAATGTAGAGCTAATCAATGTGGCAAACTTCGTTATTGTTTTATTTGAAGAATTTGCCACAGCTACTCAAACCTTCAGTAATCACCACCCTCATCAATTACTGTCCATCAACAGTGAGGCAAGACCCTCCACCATCCCTACGGTTTTAAATCCCCAAAGGCTCAGATGATTGTTAGCAATTTTTATCAATAAACTATTTTAAATTATGGTATGTACATTTTGTAGTCATTGTGCTAACATTTAATAGGCTACAGTTTAGTGTAAATGTAACTTTTGTATAACTATTGAGAAACAAAAATTATTTGAGTGACTAGTTTTATTACAGTGGTTTGAAACCTAACACACAATCTCGAAGGGATTCCTGTGCTTACACGTTGGTGTGTGTATTTTTTAGTAAACATGAGTTTAGAAACAGAATGAGTTAGGTTTTTAATTAGGCTAAATTGCAGCTTGTTTGACCTTGGTCATGTTACTTAAACTCCCAGGAAAATGACAAAACACCAAAACTGCAGGGTTGTTTTGAGAAATAGAAGTAAAGTTCTCACCACAGCAGTTCACACAGCAGTGCACACATTATAAAAACTTAATAAATGGCACCTATTATTATTTGTGCTGAATACTGTTCTAAAGGCTATATAGTTTTTTAAAAGGTGTAAACAGTTTTGAACTATAACATTTATGATAATGTGCAATTAAGTAGGCAGCTCATTGAAATTTCACAAATTACTTATAACTACAACTCATATGCAAACTAAAATGAAAAAAAGACTTAACATACATTCCCATTTGTATTTCTCTGTTACTCCTTACATAACTACTACCCTGACCTTTGCTGGCATAAATCAGACTTACCTTTACATAAATGAAAGGCTGCAGTAGGTACCTTTTAGTGTCTGACTTTTTGGCTCAACATTACATTTCTAAAACTTATCCATGTGGTTTGAATTAGTTGTGGCAGTTTCTTGTCATTTGATTAGGTCAGCACAGAATTACATTCTGGGAATAGAATGCAATTTTTCAATTTATTCATCTTTGACAGGTTTTGAGTAGTTTGTTGTTTGATTATTACACATAGTATAGCTCTGAATACTATAGTATTTAATTTTTTGGCTGACATATGTATGTTTCTAGTTAGATATAAAGTTGACATTTGATTTACTGGATAAGCTAGACAAATGTCGCTCCCTTCAAGATGTCCACATCCTATTTCCTAGGACCTGCTATTGTGTTACCTGACATGGCAAAAGGAATTTTGCATATGTGAATAAATTAAGCATTTCAAGATGGAGAAATTATGCTGAATTATTCAGGTAGGCCTGACCTAATTACATGAGTTTTTAAAATCTGAGAACTTTTCCCGGTTGAATTCAGAGTGAAAGTAGATGTGAATACAGTAGGCCAGTTAAAGAGAAATTTGTTGGCTTTGAAGATGAATGAAAGGATCCAAAGGTGAGGAATGAGGACAGCTTCTAGGAGCTGGATTTGGAAAAGTTATCATTTTTCTAGAAGATTCTCCAGAAAAGAACCTTGATTTTAGTCTAAGGCAGTGATTTTCAATGGATGTACCATAGCACACTGGTGTGCTAGGAGAGGATCTTAGGGGTACCGCAAAAAATTTTAAAGATCACTAATCTGATATATGTGCAATGCTATGCCATTTTAGTTTTTCTTTGCATTACCCTAGTTATTAGTACCACCAATACCTTTCATATGGTTGACCAAAGGAATATATTTTTTTGTGAAATGTCTTTAAATCTGAATTATTGCAGTTACTTCAAGTTTGTTGAGGTTGCGTTTTATCATTTTGCTGTCAGTTTCCTGAGCTCTTATTTTCAAAGAATGTGTTTTATAATCAGTATACAAATGGGAATTTAAACATAGCCTAATTATCATAATCCTTTACTTATGGTATTTAGCTCATTTACATTTTACAAAGTAATTGATATAATGGGGTTCATAACTGCCACCCTATTACTTGTTTTCTATTGGGTACATTTGTTTTCTTCTTTTTAAAAATCTATTTTTTGAGCTATAATTTACTTAAAAATGCATTCTTATTAAGTGTAGTTTTATGAATTCTAAAAATATATACACTTACATAACTCTCACTGAAATCAATGTGTAAAGCATTTTCCTCACCCCCCAAAGCATACCAACATATCTCTTTGCAATCATTCTTTCATACTTCTGGCAGCAATCAACACTAATGTTCTTCCAGTTAACTCAGCTTTGTTTGTGTTTTTTGATATAATTTGTATCTTCTTGATTTTCATATAGACTTATCACATGCATTATTTTGTGCCTGGCTTCTTTCACACAGCATAATGACTTAGCAATGTATTCATATTGTTGAAATATAGTTTAAGTTCAATGTTTCCTTATTGATATTGTGTCCAGATGATCTGCCCATTGTTGAAAGTGAGGTGTTTACATAGTCTTATTATTATATTGCAGGGTATTTTTTTGTTTAGATCTATTAATATTTGGTTCTGCATGTAGGCACTTCAATATTTGTTTATACACATATATAATTGTTACTTTTATATATAATTGATACTTGTATTATTATTATACAATGACCTCTTTGTCTTGATCTCTAGTTTCAAGGTATAAAAGCTGTTTTACGGTCATTCAGTATTTTACTTGAAGTGCGTATAGCTACTTTTGCTCTCTTCTGTTTCTGGTTTATGTTTGCACAGAATACATATTTCCATCTCTTCATTTTCAATATATCACAGAATATGTGTTGTATATACAACATATGACTTACTTTTAGAAATAATATGGTTAGGTCTTTTTGTCTTTTTTTTTTTTTTGCTTGTTTGTTTAATATTTTTAGCCACTTATTGTTTTTTGATTGGAGAATTTAATTCATTTACATTTAAAGTAATCATTGATACATAGACTCATTATTGCCATTTAATTAAATTGGTTGTTTTGTGGATACTTTCTGCTTGTAAAGCTATCTTCCTTTTTAATTAGATGGTATCGTGTAGTGGTATTCCTTAATTCTTACTATATACTTTTTATGTATTTGCTATAGGTTTTTGTTTTGTGATTAGTATGATGTTCACATAAAATATTTTACAATTATTAAAACACAACTATAGCCTAGGATGAAGGAGGGAAGGAGAGACAGAGGTGAAAGGAGGGGAGTGGGTTGAAGGAGGGAAGGTTACTAGGGGGACCACACCTATGGAGTATATTGCAAGTACAATTTGGATCTATCAGGTGTAAACATAAATGCCTTAATGCTGTAATTGGGTAAATGAGGTGAAGGCTATGTTGATTAGTAGGATGTAAGCACTCCAATTTGTACAAATAATCAACACATTGAATCCCATAATGGCACAAATGTATTCATGATCTATGTACAAGTGACTTAATAAAAAAAAAAAATCAAAAAAATCTATCTTAAGAAAATAATTTCATTTTGATTATATCAAGAAAACCTACATATTTACTCCCCCCATATTTTATTTTCTGATGTCACAATTTACATTTTTATATTGTAAATTCCTTAAAAATTATTGTAGTTATTATTATTTTAATATATGTGTCTTTTAACCTTCATAACAAAGATGTGAAAGATTTATACACCACTATTATGGTATTAGAATATTCTACATTTAAATACATAGTTGCTTTACCAGTTAGTTCATACCTTCTTAAGATTTAGGATACTAATTAGTGTCATTTTGTGTTATCATAAAGAACTTTACCATTTCTTGTAAGGCAGGACTAATGATGATGAACTCCCAGAGCTGCTATTTGTCTGCTAAAGTCTTTATCCCTCATTTATTTCTGAAGGAAAACTTTGCATGGTATTCCTACACTGCAGTTTTTATTCTTTAAGCACTTTGAATATATTATATGCCTCTGTCCTGGAGTGCAAGGTTTTTGCTGAAAGAAAATCCATTGAGAGCCTTATTAGAATTCCATTGTATATGACATGCTTCTTTTTTCAAGCAGATTTCAGGATTCTTGCTTTTCCTTTTATTTATTTATTTTTTTGAGAGAATTTAATTCTAATATATCTTTATATAGCTTTGTATAGATTTAACCTTATTAGAGATCTTTGATCTCTTATCAGGATATTTATATTTTCCCCAGATTTGGGAAATAATCAACTATTACTTCATTAAATGTATGTTTGCCTTTGCAAGTCCTATGAGAAGAATTTTGCTCCCTTAATAATATTCTATTAGTTCCATAGGAGTTCTTCATTCCTTTAGGCTCCTTTTTATTTGCCCTCTGGTTATACATTTTCAAGTAATCTATCTTGGAATCACAGATTCTTTCTCTGTCTTGAGCAGTTATGCCCTTTATGCACTCTTTATTTCATGCATTCTACTCTGCAGTTCCAGAATATTTTTATATGGTTGCAATCTCTATATTAAAATTCTCATTTTGATTATATATATATTTTTTCTATGTCTTTGAATTATTCCTCTATTGTTTTCTTAATTTTCACTGAGCTTTCTTTACAAAATTATCTCAAACTGTCTGGCAGTTTGTAGATATACACTAGTTTGTGATCGGCTACTGGGAAATTATTTTGTCCTCTGGTGGTAATCTTTAGTTTTCTTTCATTATTTTTGTTGCTTTACATTGATATTTGTACATTTTGATGGAGCAATAACTTCTTCCTGAAAGTATAGGATGATTTTTGTCAAGATAAACCATCTCCTATATAGAAGACTGTGCGAGCACTGGTTGGATGTGGTAAAATAGTCTGACTCCAGTGAGGGGGCATCATTTTTGTTTCCGTGAAGTCTGTCAGCTGAATCAGTGTTGCAGATCACAGAATCCACAGAAGCTAACCCTCTGTAAGTCCCTAGCAGAGGCCAGGCCTACTGAGGTCTGTACTGGCAGTAGCAACTTGAGTCCTCCTTATTTTTTAATCCCCTCAGTTAAGTCATGTCCAAGGGGATTCCTCCTGTTACTATGTCTACACTGGAGGTTCTCTCATTGTCATACTGGCACTAGTGTCAAATGAGTGGTGCCTTTCCAGTGATCACGAAGACAAGACCTGAACCTTAGGTACATTTGGAGATAACTATGTCACAGTCACTCAGTTTTATTCCTGTGTTAATAAGTGAATGCAAAGTGTGCATGCTTGTGAAGCAGCCAGGGAGCTGATTTTAGTGCAAGCACAAGGCCATAGCTTCTTCTGTGTCTGAGGTGCAGGCTAATTCTCCTTTGGACCTAAGCTGGTGTTTGAAAAAAGACCTTGGCACAGGGCTCTGGGTATAAAATTACTTCAATCTGTTGGTGACGCCAGTGTTTGAGGAACGGGATGCCACGGTACAGTCACAGAGCTGACATCAAGTGCGAGCCCTCATGGAGAAGACCCAGCGTGAAGGTGATGGAATGTGTGAAGGTAGAAAAAGTTGTGGTTCCAATTGCAGGGCAGCATAACAGCAACTGTATAACAAAGACGGTCTTATAATACCTTTTTCCTTATTTCTGTCTCAGGCCTTATCAGAACAACCTTCATTATCCATATTTCTACCATTTTGATCACAACCACTTAATGCCTACAAAGATTTCATTTCTCCTTACAGCTGTTGTCTTCTTCTGAAACTTGACAAGAAATCAGCCTTAATTCTTTGGTCATAGTTTTAAAAAAATCTCTTTCTAGCTTACTCTTCCAAGTTCTTCCAGAATGTATCCATTACCCAAAGCTGCTTCTATATTTTCAAGTATTTATTGTATCAATAGCAGCATTTTTCAGTGCCGATATTCTGTTTCAGTCTGCTTTGTATTGCTGTAGTAGAACACCTGAGATGAATAACTTATAAAAATAGCGATTTATCACCTACAGTTCCACAGGCTGTAAGTCTAAGATCCACGGTCCACATCTACATCTTCCCACTGAGTTATCCCACGACAGAAGGGAAAAGAGCAAGAGAGCACGACAAACCACAGAAGAAATTGCAGCTTTCCAAGAGCTTTTGTAATTGACCTTAATCCATACATGAGGATAACGACCTTTAGCCACCACCCAATGAAAGCCTCCTCCCTACCTTGTTGCATGGAGGATTAAACTTTCAACATATGATTGTTGGGGAATACATTCAAACAACAAAATTACCATTTGTTAAAATTCTTATCCTTTCCTGTTCTATTACCTCAACACTATGACAAAAAATCTGTCTACAACAAGTTTGTGGTTTATTTCTTCTTGTTTTTATTTTCCTTTGTTATCTATGTGTCGATTTTTAGACAAAGCCATAATGTCTTGGTCCCTGCCAATACATAGCAGTTGTTCAAATCAGATAATAAAATCTTATACAATATTTTTCAGAATCACTTGGTTGTTCTAGGTGTTTTGGATTTCAACATAAAATATAGATTTTGTCACAAACTTTAGGCTTTCTTAGGATTGTATCTATTGATCAAATTAAGGAGAATGACATCTTAACACTTCTGAGTTTTCCATTGCAGGATATTAATATTATAAATTCACTTAACTAATCTTTCTTTAATTACTCTTGACAATAATTTTATAATTTCATTTTACAGATCTAGGCATTATTGTGTTATGTTTGTTCCTAAGTATTTTATATAGATGATGTTATCATTAGAGATATTGTTTATAAATTTTATTTTAAAATGTGAGTGTATAATATATATGTCTTAGTTTTTTCTGGCTGCTGTAACAACACACATTTATTTCTCACAGTTGTCAAAGCTGAGAACTACAAGATCAAGATGTTGGCAGATTAAATGAGATTAAGTGAGATTAAGTGAGAGCTTGCTTCCTTCACAGATTGATATCTTCTTACTGAAAACTTATATCACAAAAAGAAGGAGAGATATCTTTCTGATCTCTTTTATAAGAGGGCTGATGTTCATAGCCTAGTCATGAGGGCACTGCGTTCATGAACTAATAACCTATTAAGGGCCTACTTCCTAATACAATAATCTTGAGGAGTATAAGCATTCATTACATAGTAACATAAAAATGAAATTAACTTTTGTATATTTACTTTTTTGTGTGCATACTCTATACTTAATAGATTTGACATGTACCCTTGCAATATGTACCATAGGAATGGCCCCACTCTTTACCCTTCTTCCATTGATTCTCCCCTGACTTCCTCCTTCTCTTCACTCCTTTATTTGGGTATAGTTTTGATTTATCTTTCTTCTGAAAGTGTGAGTGATTATAAATTGGTTTCATAATAGTACTGAGTACATTGGATACTTTTTCTTACATTCTTGAGATACTTTACTAAAAAGAACATGTTCTAGCTCCATCCATGTAAACATAAAAGAGGTAAAGTTTCCATATATATAATTTTTAAGACAGAGTTTCACTGTGTCACCCTTGGTAGAGTGCCTTGGCGTCACAGCTCACAGCAATCTCAAATTCTTGGGCTCAAGTGATCCTCTTGCCTCAGCCTCCCAAGTAGCTGGGACGACAGGCACTTGCCACAATGCCCACCTCTTTGTTGTTGTTGTTGAGACAGAGTTTCACTATGTCACACTAGGTAGAGTGCTGTAGACCTCACAGCTCACAGTAACCTTTAACTCTTGGGCTTAAGCAATTCTCTTGCCTCAGCCTCCCAAGTAGCTGGGACTACAGGTGCCCACCACAATGCCTGGCTATTTTTTATTGCCGTCGTCACTGTTGTACAGCTAGCCCAGGCTGGGTTCAAACCTGCCACCCTTGGTGTATGTACATGGCACCATCTCCATCTTTTTTTAACGTTGTATATTTACTTTTATTTTGCATTACTATTATAACCACTTTATCCTTGTCACAGGTTTTTGCCAATAGTTTTATACTTTCTCTATAGAGAGAGAATAATGTCTGAGGATACTCTGTCAGGAATCTGTGAATAATTTTTTTTTAAATTATTTTTTATTGAGTCATAGCTGTGTACAATTTTTAATGCCTTTTCCACATTCTTTAAAATCATTATATGTTTTTGATATTACCTTATTCATGGTTTAACAGTTTTTTTTTTTTATTTTTTCACTCTCAGGTGATTTAACTTGTGTTTTATACATAATTTCAATTGTAGTTGATTTTCATAGATATTAAATTATTAGTGCTTATCGAATTATGGTTTAATGAAATTATTATTTTTCTACTTTCCTTATCCTGCTAGAACCTTAGAATTTTTCAAAGCCTTTTCTACTTGCATAATGATGATGATGTTTTGATACATATTTTAAACTTTATAAGACATCCCTGTAACTGTTTTATACAATAAAAAACTTCTCTTCACACATTTATTTAGCTGTTTTGGTGTATTTTCTTTCCATTCTGCATTTCTGTCTTTACATTTTATGTCAGTTTTTTTTTTTTTTTTTTTTTTTTTTTTTTTTAGGTCTGAACAACTTGGTTTAACTTACACTTTCTAAAGAAGTTCACCCTATTATTGACAACTTCCTTCAGTTTTTGTCAGCATACTTTTTTCCATTTTCATTTTTAAAGATAATGATATATTCACTTGTTTTAGAGTTCTAGGTTGACAGAAGTTTTCTTTTGGAAATGCTAAGATGTCATACCACTGTCTTCTGACTTCCATCATTAGTGCTGAGAAGACACCTGTCATTCTTATGTCTGCTCTTTGAAAGGAAGGTCTTTTTCTTCTTCTGGCTTACTTTTGTGGTTTACTTTTACATTCTTTGCTTTGCCGCAGTTTTACTATGATGTTCCTAGGTTATCTTTGTTGCATACTGCTTAAGGTATAATTAATATCATGTACCTATAATTCTTGTCATTAATTGAAAATTCTTAGCCATTATTCCTTTTAATATTGTTTCTGTCTCATTATTTTTCTTCTCAGCTTTTTAATTTGTATATTTTATTTAATTGAATTTATGAAATTAAACATACCCATAGTTTGTAACTTCAGATATAATATTTCAGTTTTTATATAAAATGTCAACTGTTTGATTTATTAGATAGATTTAACTTTTTGGGAACTTTTATTACCTTTTAATATAATTGCTGTCTTTCATCTATTTTCTTCAATATATTAATCAACTATTTTAAAGTCTTTGTTAGTTAATCCCAATATATAGATAATTGATGTAACTATATCAACGTACTGCATGTTTCCTTGATTATTGATATTTTCTACTTTTTAAATAAGATTTTTTTCTTATTTTTTGTTAGTCAATATGTAATGAAAAAAATTCTAAAGGTCCTACATGATATTACATTCTGCTTAATAAAGTTCCTATTTCTTCTGTGAGGCAAACTATAAAGAGGTATTTATCCAAATTCAATCAGAAATTGAGACAAGTGTCCTCTGTTGAAGTTTTAGTAAGAGACTATCTACTTTGGGCTTGTCTTTTTTTCCTAGGATGTGCCTTTCAGGCCTTTGAAGAAGAGCTTTCCAAGTCAACATCCTTTGGCCCAAATGACTATAATGGATTCAATTCGCCCTTCTGAGGTTTCATCCCAAATCTTCATGTAGCTTTAAAATTGTGCATATGTCTTGGGGAGGTCAACAATGTGTTTAAAGCAGATCTTCTCCCTGTCAAGCCTCTGTGTCTTAAGTGCCATACTCCAGTTTGTGTTGTGTAAAATAAAACCTGACACTGGGTGATTTATAAAGGAAAGAGCTTTATTTAGTTCACCATTTCACAGGCTTTATTTAGCTCACCATTTCGCAGGCTACGAATTCCAAGGACATGGCTCTGGCTTTGGTGTGGGATTTCATGGCGTCACAACATCGCAGAGAAGGACAAAAGAGTAGACATTTGTGAAGAGGGACAATCCTGAGGGATATCCTGGCTTTATCACAACCTACGCTAGAAGGAATTACAACAAGAACGTTGTCCCCTCTCTCAACAACTAAACCAGTCTTTGAGAACAGAAAGTCACTTATTACTTGAGAACAGCAGCAAACCACTCATGAAAAAGCTAATAACTCTCACTGGGCCTCAACTCCCACCCTGCCACATTGGACATCAAATAGTAATATCAGGTTTTGATGTGACAAATTATATGCAAACCACAGCAATAATTAGTACCAGACTGAGAATAATTTTATTTTACCTTTTTAAAGATTTGTTTTACTTCTCCACACTCTCTTATGCAGCTAACCACTTATGTCTCTTCAATTTCCAACTTATTGTCAGCCCTATGAAATCACTAAAACCTTTTCTGATTTCTCTCTTCAATTTTTATATACAGATCCTCTCTTCTTGTACACAGTTTAAAAGTACCTAAAAAAAGTTGGCTGAACATTGTCAACTCACCTTTGGAAATTCTCAACTCCATGGATTTATGTATTTTTAGTTCTTTTGTCTTTAATTGTTCCAAGGTTTTTTTCTGCCTTTAAAAATGTGATTAAAAATGCATTTTCTCTTTTTCACTGTTATATTATAACAGTTTGAGCCAGATGTATTTTACAGCATCTAACCTATAGTTCAATTTTTCTTATCTTGCCTTCTTCTTCTACCTTGCATCCTACCAAAAGGAAGAAAAATTAAGTCTTAAAAATCCCGTACAATTAGATTAGGCTTACCTAGGGAATCCCTCTCTCTAGTAATTCAAAATCAGATATTTAGTAAGTTTAATTACATTTGAAATAGTAAAAGCATGATTTCTCAGCACAGCCACATTCTAGGGACAAGGACATGAAAATTGGAGGTCATTTTGGAACTTACCATGTAATAATATTTAAAATATTCCAAAATGATGTTGGACTGGGGAAGGATTTCCTGACAAAGAGTTCAGCAGCAATCACAACAACGACGAAAATAAACAAACTGGACTTAATTACACTGAAAAGCTTCTGTACAGCTATGGATACAACAAGTAAAATAAAAAGACAACCTTCATAATGGGAAAAGATATTTGCAAGATAAGAATCTGACAAAAGGTTGATAACAAGAGTCTACAGAGAACTCCAATTAATCAACAACAACAAAAAAGAGCTAATAATCCCATCTACCACTGGGCAACAGATATGAACAGAACTTTCTCTGGCAAAAACAGACAAATGCCTAAGGCTAATAAACATTTGAGAAACTGATCATGTTCCTGATCATCATCAAAACAACACTGTGGTATCACCTAACCCCAATGAGAATGGCCCACATCACAGTATCAAAGCTGCAGATGCTGGCATGGGTGTGGCAAAAAAGGAACACTTTTTACACTGCTGGTGGGACTGAAAACTAATACAACCTATTTGGAAAGAAGTATAGAGAATCCTCAAAGAACTCAAATTAGACCTCCATTTGATCCTGCAATCCCTATACTGGGAATCTACCCAGAAGAAAACAAAGTCATTTTATTATAAGGATATTTGCACTAAACTATTTATTACAGCTCAATTTACAATTGCCAAAATGGGGAAACAGCCTAAATGCTGATCAACTCAGAAATGGACTAACAAGCTTTTATATATATATACACCATGGAATACTATTCAAACATAAAAAAGATGAAGACCTTCCATCTTTTGTATCAACCTGCATGGAATTGGAACACATTCTTCTTAGTAAGTATTACAAGAATGAAAATGCAAGACTCAATTATAATATGAATCCAATAAATGATCCAATACATACCCACATAAGAGAAAAACTCAATTCAAGGTGGGAAGCAGGAGAATGAGGAGCGGGAAGAGGGGAGGAGAGAGGGCAATGGTTGCGCTCTCACTTAATAGGCACAATGTTAGGGCGGATGGCGCACCTCTTGGGGGTGGGAAACAATTATAATAGGGACTTCAACTAACAAATCCAAACATTGTAACCTAATTCTTTGTACCTTCAATTAAAGTGAAACAATAAAAAATAATTCCAAATTGTTAATGACTTTTCTCTTTAATTACATGACTAAAATAGGCTGCAAGCTATTTGCGTTTATAGTTAACAAACCTTCCAATCATTTTACTTCCCACTGTCTTTTGCCTTTAGCTCTGCTTGAGCAACATCCTTTGCGTATAGAAGTTTTTTCTGATGACAATTGGGTGCAACTGCTAATATCTAAAAAAGGAAAAAAGACACTATCCTTGCACATATCAACAATTAAATATTAACCATCTAATTGGTGCAGATTTTGTCCTGGGCCCTAGGGAACTGACAAAATACCCACCCCTCTCAGAGCTGGGACAGGAGACCCAAGATAAATATTTAAGTAATACACTAGCAATATCTGTTATAAAATGCCAGTTATTTATGACTACTAAGGTTAAAACCTAAGCCAGAAAGGGGCAGCTCCTGTGACTCAAAGGAGTACAGCACTGACCATATATCCGAGGTGGTGAGTTCAAACCCAGCCCCAGACAAAAACTGAAAAAAAAAAAACCCAAAACCCAAAAACCTAAGCCAGAAAGAGTGCTGGAAAGTGCCTTGGAGAGAGATAATGCTTGAAATATTGGGTAAAGTGGCTGGGGAAGTCTTCATGGGAAAGACAACATTTGAATAATACCCTTAAATTCTCTGTCACTTTTTCCCTTGTTTTTCTTATATTTTAAGTATTAGTGTTCTTCAGGGATCACTTTTAGACTGCTAGGTCTATCCCTACTCTTTATATTAATGTTTTTCAAAGTGTAATCTTAAAATATGTTAGAATAACACATATTACACTTTAGCATAGTGATTTTTTTGTTTGTTTGTTTGAGACAGTCTCACTATGTCACCCTGAGTAGAGTGCCATGCTATCACAGCTCACAGTAAACTCAAACTCTTGGACTTAAGCCATTCTCTTGCTTCAACCTCCCAAGTAACTAGCATAGTTAATTTCTTGAACTGCACACTGCAACTGCAATCTTCACTCTTACAGTTATTATGTTCCCAATTTTTATCAAGTGCTTAATTTAATTCCCATGCAAAATAAATTTGAAAACAAGTTCCTTTGATGAAGAAATGATTGAATCCATTTCCTATGGCTTTGCCTGGCACACATAATGTTGACTTTTTTGCCTATTTTCCAGTGATAAATATCTATTGAATAAATTAAAACATGAAAGATTTTCAAATATTTCCTGAATGCAGTCATCACCTGTATCACAAACACATTTTCCAAATGATTGCAGAATAGTTTAATTATTTTCTTTTTATATTTTGAATAAAGAGAGCCATAATTTGTGCATAAAATATATACATTCATATATCTTGTTTTGACGTCACATTTAGTATATATCATTTGCAGATATGCAGACACATTTGTTAATTAAATTTTTAACTACTTGTACTAGTTTTTTATTGTCACATGAAGCTGTTTAATGAACAACCAGATAAACTCAGTAGCATAAAAACTAAACTGAATCTCCAACCCCAAAGGTCTATAGGTAGACTGGATAGTTCTGTTGATTTGGGGTGGATTCAGCTGACTACAAACAGGCTCCCTCATGAATTCCGTGTCAGTACAAACGTCAGCTTAGGTTTGCTTGGTCTAGAATGTTCTTAGCTAAAAAAACTGGTTTCTCTTACATGTGGTAACTCATTCTCTCAAAGACTTACACCTGGGCAAAGTTTTACAGATTGAAGATTTTATATAATTTAAAGTTAGTTATGAATGAACAATATTTGGCAAAAACACAATAAATCAATCTGAAAATATTTTTACAATCATATGAAAAGTTAACCATAAAGGCAGTTTAAGTTTAAATTATTAATATTATTGTGTTTTAAATAAAATTTACATAATATATCTAGTGCTAAAATTGAAAGTGAGAAAAGTTATATCATAAATAACAACAACAAAATACTTAAGGAGAATGCGTATTTGAAATTTCACTTCTTTATAAGAAAGTAATTTGATCAGGACTCCCCTCACCAAAAAACCAAATAAATAAATAAGAGAGAGAGAATGAAAGAAAGAAAAACAGCTTCATGAAATAGTGATTTTCCCATTATACTTGGTATTCATGATGATAAACCATGATCTTAAACATTGTAATTAATTGGTGTAGATAACATACTATTCATTCTAATCATTAAATACTAACTTTTGGATAATAAAAATTAAGCAGAAATGTATTCAAAAAAGAGACTGTTTATGAAGTACACATATATTTCTGTGTAAATTCAGATAAAAACTATATCAGAATAAATATCAGGTAACACGATGAAGTTCATTATAGTGGATTATTTACCAATCTAGGAGAGTCGAGAAGCTGAGTTTTAATCACATATTGTCAATGTACTTTCTATCTTTTGGGAAGTCATTTACTGTTTCCCTGAACTAGAATTGTGTGGTTAGACAACCATATATATTTCTGTGTGAATTCAGATAAAAACCATATCAGAGAAATCTACAGTTTAAGTGGGGAGCAGAAACATGTAGCATATCCTAAATGTCTTTGACTCTATCTTATGTGACAGCAAATACTCTAGGCATAGTGAAACCCACTTGCAATCCTCTCTTACCACCTCACCACTAACCCTCTGAAGTAAGGCTTAGTTACCTCTTCTTGGATGATTATATCACAAATTTATCTCTTTTCTTCCACATTTGCCTTCCTGACCTCTGTACATTATGCAGTAACTGATCCATCTTTACTTTGGACCTCCCTCCAATCTAAAGCACTGATCTAAAATTACGTCTTGAATTCACGATCTTCCTCTCTCATGTTGCTAAAGCCTTTTGTTCTTTTAACAATCCTGGCATGTTCCCACTCCACTTTCACACTTACTGTATATTCTGTTCTGCCTAACATGCCAACACAGCTGTAGACTTCTCTTTGAGAGTCACCGTATCATAAACTTGTGTTATTTATGAAGTCTAACAATTAAGTTCATGATCTCTTCCTAGAAAAAGTGCTGCATTTCTCATTACTGAATATCGCTACGGTCCCCTTCAAAGTATTCCCCCCAAGAAGCTATGCACTGATGCCAGTGCCTAGTCCACCCTTCAAAGCAATTTTAGAGCTCTTTTCCTCGACTGGCCATCAGAACTGTCCTAGTACCAGGTCTGACCGTTAAGTTTGCAAACTTGCCACAGTGCACTACGTGGGCGGCACTGTACAAACAACTCAGTGAGGTTTCTTAACCGTGGTGTATCAGTGTCTCACACCTGTGTTTCTGTCACTGTGTTGGTGTCTTGCTGAGTGGCATTCATTATTGCTGTGTGTCTTTGTGTGCTATACGATGACCACTTTAGAGTCAATCCAGAAAAAGAGTTGCAAATTTGCTTTGAAGTGTGTACTAGGCACCGGCATAGGTGCAGGATCTCCCAAGGGGTGTACCTAAAAGGTGGCCGTAGTGATATTCAGCAATTAGTTAGATAGTACTTTTCTAGGATGAGTTTGTCATCTTAACTGTCAGGCATCACACATCTGAAATACTCTGGTAACTAAGGTTAACATATTCTTCATAAATGAATACATTTGTCTGTAGGGGAGATAGCAGTTTATTAGCATTCTGAAAATGCACTTTCTGGGTATTCTTTTGTAGTTGCATATGAGTCACTTTGCTGCAGACACAGGGAACTTTTAGTAATATTCTCTACACTCGCTCCGTCTTCTTCCTTTTCTTCCTATAATAACTCCTTTCTTCTCCACTTGTGACCCCATTTTTTCCCTTTCCTTCTCTTCTTCCTTTGTCTTCCCAATATCCTTTCTAGGAATTGGTGTTTTTTGGCAAATGCTGTTAGTTAGAACCAATTTTATTAGATATGTTAAACATCAGTGGCAGAAACTGACACTTAGAATGCCAAATTCAAGCAAAAGGCCCACCTCATCCAACTTACTTGAGAACCCTGCAACCTACCTAATAGAGTTTGCTCCTATGGAAATGTCATAGCTCTCTAGCACTGCTGTCATTTTGAAAAAAGGAAAAATAACATTTCCTAGTTGTTTCCTCTTTCATTTATTGTGTAACAACAGCCTGAAACATTAGAGGAATAGCATTTTAGAGCACGGTCTAAGTGAAGTAAAAGTGTCGATTTGCATTAGTGTTAACAGTTGGTATCTAAAATGTAAAAAAATTTTTCCAACACAAAGAAATAATATTTGAGGTGATGGATATCCTAATTGCCTTCATTTCATCATTACATATCATATATATGTATCAAAATATCACGTTGACTCCATAAATGTGTACAATTATTATGTATCAATTTAAAATTCAAACAAGAATAAAATGGAGTAATAGATGATACAAGTATGGGGAAATAGCTTTAATAATGTACCATTAAATAAATCTATTTTTAATTCTTCTAATATTATAGTAACATTGGCCAGTTCTTTTCCTCTAACTGAATTCAAATAATTTACGATACATTCAAATTTACTTGAAATTGTAAGCCTCCAATTTTTTTTTTCCCTAAGGCAGAATCTCACTCAGTTTCCCTGGGTAGAGTGCTATGGTGGCATATGTACAGAAACTTCAAACTCTTGGGCTCAAGCAATCCTCTTGCCTCCGTCTCCAGAGTAGCTGAGACTACAGGGTCCTGTCACAATGTCAAACTAGCTCTTATCTATTTTTAGTAGACACAGGGTATTGCTTTTGCTTAAGCTGGTCTTGAACTTCTGAACTCAAGTAATTGACCCACCTCAGCCTCGCAAAGTGCTAGCATGACAGGCATGAGCCACTGCACCAGACAACCTGAAATTTTTTTATCTGTTTGAGATATTAACATCAATCATAGATAACTGTTGTGATGACTGGACACACTAAATGTATAAAACATTTAACAATGCTTAGTATAAAGCTGATACTCAGCAAAAATCATATGGTATCAGAGACAGAGGGACATAAAGAGAAACTTGTGATAATGTAGTACTTTGGCAAAAACAGTAATAATTATAGTCACAATATTAATGATTTTATGCTCATATGCTTTTTTTTATTAAATCAGGGTGTGCACATTAGTGCAATCATGGGGTACAATGTGCTGGCTTCGTATACAATCTGAACTATTTTCATTCAACTGTTCGACATAACCTTCATGGGCTTTTCTTGGTTATGGTAAACATTTGTATTCTGCATTTAGTAAGTTTCTATCTGTACCAGAATGTTTATTGCAGCCAAATTCAAAATTGCAAAGTCATGGAAGAAGCCCAAGTGCCTATTGATCCATGAATGGATTAATAAATTGTGGTACATGTATACCATGGAATATTATGCACCCTTAAAGAAAGATGGAGACTTTCTCTTTCATGTTTACATGGATGGAGCTGGAACACATTCTTCTTAGCAAAGTATCTCAAGAATCATATGCTTTTTAATAAGAAAAGTAGAAGGACTTTATCAAAGTTGTGGGAAATCCTATTGTAGGCTGAGTAGATTATATTACCTTTATGTGCTTAATTAAAATGTATTCCAAAACCCAAGGTGTAACACAATAAATCAATTCTCTCTATTGCTGATGCCATGATACTACAAAGTTCTAATGCCAAATGTAAGCCTCTCAATTTTTGATAAAGGTAATTTTATCTCGGTTTTAGAGCACTATGTATGTGGGAGAGATGGTATTAGTTAACTAATATTTTAGATTTTTGTTAGAATTACATTCAATTTACATTTTATCAATTTATTGAAAGATAGTATGGCACATTATCAAGAATAGAATAGAATCTTTGATATCTCAGCTCTGCCTCTTCTGTGCTATGTGACTTTAGGAAACTTAAGTGCTCTAGATACCTTAATATTTTTGCTTGTTAACTAAGGTTAATTAAAGTTACTATATATAACGCTTATGAAAATTAAATACATTGATATATAAATAGGTGGTTATATTGTTGTTATGTAGCTGTTATAAAAATTGAAGTTTCTTTTCTTCAAAACCAATCTATGAGATCAAAGAGCGAACATAAGAAGATTTTGATAACTAGATGAATAGATTACTTTCGAAGAACTTGAACAACAATCTTGCTGAGAAAAGAGGAAAAAAATGGCACAGGATTAAAGCCAGTGATGTAAAAAAATCTTCTGGGTTATGGAGGCAAGATTTATCTCAACTTACAACTTGCCTAGAATAAGCCTTTTTCATATCATTTTTTTCTTAGCTTCTAGATTTTAAACATAACTACCAAAAGGAAAGCATCAATAAAGCCTGGAGGACCTTCATATTCATCCTACAAATAAATGCTTCAATTTTTGTTTACAGAAAAATCACAGCAAATATAACACAGACATCATCTGTAAGGAGAGTCACTGATATACTCAACACTTTGCAAGTTAAGAAAAATACCTCTGGGAAACATAATAGGCTCCTTGAAGTATACACAGCACTTACAAAATAAAAAGACAGGAAGGAATAAATCTGTCATTAATAATTACTGACAGCTCAAAAATATCCTGTATTGTCACATTAGATCAGTGGTTCTTTTCTAATGCCACAACCTTTTTAATATGGTTCCTGTGGGTCACGACCCACGGGTTGAGAACTGCTGCATTAGATGCATCAGTCCAAAAAACTGAAACACGGTGTGAGAGGCTAAGAAATAGTCTATTTCTTCCACTAAGGAAAAATTTTTTTTCTTTTCTTTTGAGTCTCTGTGAAGTGCAAGAGGAGAAGCCCAAGTTGCATTGTAGCGAGTATGTAGATCTGTCTTCTTTCAAAGGTCAACTTCACGTTAACTAAACTAGGATTTCTAACTAGTCTAATATCAGTTAATAAATATGCTTCAGTATTGAGCAAGGTTAGTAATATGTTCATCAAGCAAAGTAATTACATTTTGTCCTGCTAAATATGTTAGTTAATACATTGCTATAACGTCATCAATTCTTAGCATCACTGTTTGATATTCACACTCACATTTTATAAGATGTTTTTAAAGAAATACATTTTAGAATACATTTAATTTGGCACCTTAAACTAAGTCCTTTACCTTTTTTCCATGCCATGCATGGTTCCACACACATGATCATATGCTAATAAATTTGCATACATTTATTGAATTACACACCAATGTCTCACATGTTCTTTTTTTTCTTTTTTTGCAGTTATTGGCTGGGGCTGGGTTTGAACCCACCACCTCCAGCATATGGGCCAGCACCCTACTCCTTTGAACCACAGGCGCCACCCAGTCACACATGTGAAGGAAGTTCTTATTTTGATGAAAATGTATTAATAGCTTTGATCTTTTGAAGCATTGTGTTTTTGTTTATATACTACTTAGATATTTAACATATATATTTTAAATATTGATTTTTTTAGGTGAAAAGATATTGTATGCTTTTTAAAACATAAGTTTATAGAAGTACAACTGACATAAAATAAACTGAAGATATTTAAAAAGTGTAATTTAATAAATTTTAATGTATGTATACAACTGTGAAACCATGAAAAAGTTAAATTTTTATGAACTTGATAAGTTTTATTTTCATGCAAATTTAGTACATTATGGTGACCCTTTATCCATAACTTATATACTACTAGCAATTTCTCAATAATTTCATAAGAAAATTATTATTTTCATATATTTTGTTCCCTTTAATACTTTGTCGATTACTCAATGATAACTCAGACTAACCTTCATGAAAATTTTCTGCTGTACTATTCAGAAGAGAGTTTTTTTTCTTTTTGAATAGCCATTACTCTGTTTTAAGGCCCACTGAATATATCATTTCCACCAGACTTGCAAATTAACATACTCTCAAGAGATCATAAGCTTTCTGGGGTGGAGCAGGAGTCTGATCTATTTTTTTACTGGTTATAAGATCCACATAGGGTGTATATTCAATTGAATACAATGTATCAATACATTGATGAAAGATTTGCAGTCCTACATTTTCTAGGACATTCTTCATTTGAAGATCGTATTAACCATCCAGACAAGAGCCTTTGTAAAGAAGAAAAGAAGGTAGGAAAAAAAGAAGAAAGGAAGAGAGAGAAAAGAAGAATGTATGGAAGGAAAGGAAGGAAGAAAAGAATCATCAGAAAAGTAAATAGCTTTATTTACTTATAAAAATTATGGAGGAATATTAAGATTCCTCTACTTTAAGAATATCTTAGGAGTATAGACTGATATTGTCACTTTCAAATGTTATTAAGTCTTATAAAATACAAATTACAAGATATTTTGATACATTGAACTTTAATTGTATAATTCATCTAAAAGCTACATAAAAATATGAAAATAGCTTTTATTTTTAAAATTTACACAATGAAGTGTAATTGATTTACATTTAACGGTGTTAATGTTTTTCAGAAAGACTATATTTAGTTATAAATCTTAGATGTTTATTTTTCCTAGAAAACAAGCTTTTTCTTCCTTTATACCACTTGGATCCAAAAGAATAGTCTAAGCAATCTTGCACTGAATCATAACTCCATTAAGATGTGTCTTGTGTCTAGAGACTTTAGAAAAATGTTAGCTAAAGTCTAATGTGTCAGAATATTTCTATGTTTACATCCTGTATGGAATTTTCTCTTATTTCTTTCATTTGATTTTTAAACTCTGTTTTATTCTCTCCTCCTAATAAAGTTCACAGTGAACTTGGCAAGTGTAGATAGGTAGAGACATTAGAAATATGAATTCTTAGCAGTACAGGACATTAATGGCTAAAAAGAAGGATTGATACAATTATAAAGGATGAGCAAAGGAGTAGGATACGAAATTACCCTTTATATATAAAAATTGACAGTAGGAGTGGATATTTAAAATGGAAAATTATTTAGAGATATAAAATCATGGATATGATGTACATAAAATGTTCTTATATCTTCCCAGTCTCTACGCTATTCTCCATAAAAAGTACAAGATCAGATAGTAAATACTAGTTAACGACTTCCATGATTTTCTTATTTTTCTTATTCACAAAAAGAAAATTCCTGCACTTTTCTTTCCACTCTCGTGTATCCACTCTTGAAACACAAAACGAGCATTAAAACAATAGAAACAAAAGCCAAAAATAATGAACCCTGAGAAAACTATCAAACAAATTAGAGCTCTCTACAGTTAGATGTGACAAGTAAGTATTGCTTTTGTTTCTAAGACCTTACTAAATCAAAACAATGAACCCTGTGGTGTGGGATAATTGTGTTTGATAAGCTGCTGGGAGCGTTATTTATGATTGTGTATAAAGCGTGCTGTCACAGTGGCAGGCTGCCTAGAACCTCAGTGGGGATTTTGGAGTAACCTTCTTCACGTGTCTTCTTTATGATACATGCACACACAAGTTTTACAGAAGGAAAAAAAGCATGTCAGTACTGCCATAAACTAGCTCCTTCTTTTTTTCAAAGACTTGATTCATTCAAAAGAGAAATATGAGAAACATGCAGAATTTATTATAAAAAAGTTATACACGTCCTCTTCATCTTAACAAAGAATCTCTGTTCAACTGGTCTTCTGCATCTAAACTTATATTTACATAAAGAAAATTTAGGCCAATAGAGATATTTATGCAGAAAATCTCTAGAAAGATTCATATCACTAAAATTGGTTTAATACTCATAGGATTTTATATAATTTAACTGATAAAAAGTTTCTTTATAAATCTCAAATAAGCTCAGCAATAAGATAGATGGAGCTGGTGTTTCTATTTTACAAAATTGTAAATCATGATGATGCAATGGTATTCTTTTGGATGAAAGTTATTTCAAATACGAATTGCATATTTTTATAGATGTTGTGGGTAATCTAAAATAAAAGAACAATAATTGTCTTCTGTAGAAATCAAATGTAAGGAGATATATGATATTGTAGTGATTTATTCATGTCATCTTATAGGATTGAGGTATGTAATCATTTTAGTCATCATCGAATAAATTTTCTTCTTCAGGAGCAAAAGAGTAGGAAGAAAAAAAGAATGAATAAATAAACTACATTTTTTTCTTTCTGCTTTTTTTTTTTTTTGAGACAGAGTCTCACTATGTCTCCCTGGGTAGAGTGCCGCAGCATCATAGCTCACAGCAACCTCAAACTCTTGGGCTTAAGTTATTCTCTTGCCTCAGCCTCCCAAGTAGCTGGGAATGCAGGCACCTGCCACAACATTCGGCTATTTTTTTTTTGCAGTTGTCATTGTTGTTTAGCTGTTCAATAATTTCCTAATTTTATAATCACCCTGTAGACAGGCCATTAAAAAACAATTGGAGATCTATGGTAATAATATAAAATACAGAGATTATAATATCCAAAAATCAAAAGTAGGGAAGGAAATTTTGGGGTACAGGAAGGACAGCAGTGATCGAGTCTAAGGTGAGATGTTGATGACTTTATCACAAAGTAGATAAACAACTTCGAGCCCACATGAAAGAAAAAACACAAGTCCTGATTTCCTAATTTACCATCAAATCACCAGAGAAATTGGTTTTATTTTAATCTACTGTGCTCATTTGTTTTCTGTAAGTGAAGCTTTATCCAATTATTAGCTACAGGGTTAGAAGTGAAAGTTGACTGGATTTTAATACAAGAGATAAATAAATTTCCAGAATTTTTAAGGTGCTGCTATTCTGAGTCTTCTTCCTTTCCCCTCTCCCTTGCTGTCCTATACTTGAGTATTTTTTTTTTTGTTTTTTGCAGTTGTTTTTTTTTTGGCTGGGGCTAGGTTTGAACCCACCACCTCTGGCATATGGGCCTCGTGCCCTACTCACTGAGCCACAGACACTGCACTATACTTGAGCATTTTATATTAACATGTAAATCACAAAATCATACAGCCCAAGTGTTTTGATTATTTTCCATTAGTACCAAGTCATGAAAGTTATGCCATGCAAAGAAACATTGCCATATGTCCTATACATATTATTATTTCTAATACCCCACCAATTGTTCAAATTCTCCCATTATTTACTAACGTTTATATTTTGACTTAAACTTCCTTATGTGTTTGCTTTTTTCTCTTACATTGTCAGCTTGTCTTTCTTTATTCTTATTGGTAGAAGGAATATATCTCTCCCTATTTTGGGTCCATCTGAAATATACACCAGCTTCTCGTTCAGTTTTATCATCCCACTGTTACCCCTCAAACTCACTTCCAACATGTTCTTATTCTGTTGATAGTTACACATGGGGGTGAAATAACTTTTACATGGATATTGTTTGACATTGGCTGCTTTACATTATTATATAATGTTAATGGATTATTTTTCTCTGGTAAGTTATTCACATATTTATTTTGGTGGCTATTATTCTTTCCCTTTTTGTTTTTGGTAGGAGGGATGCAACATCAATATATCTAAAGGTGATGTTGTCTGGATCTGTTGCCTAAAGTAGGGAAGGTAATGTATTTTCTTTTTTGTTTAAAGTATAGTCAGAACAGTTCCTTTTAAAATTGCTCAGACCTTGAGGAAAGCACTCTCTTCTCTCCGAGTCTAACTGGGGTGCTAAACTGGACCGTATCTGTCGTATCTAAACTTTGGAGGAGGACTTCGGCAGAGGCAGATTTACCATGACGGAACTTGTCTCAGAGCCCTAACGCTAGTATGGAAAATGCAAATTTCCTTTCAAATTCCCCAAGATGCTCTGGGTATACACGCACACGAATATGCTATTTAAGAAATTGTAAATATCTCAGTTACAATTGGTTAGATACGCTTGTTTTCTTGTTTTTTCTTCTCGGACTTTCCTTCCCTCACATGCCTCCTCCTATTAGATCATCTGGAGGAAACTGCTGGAAATATGGGGATTTGGCAAGAGCAAAGTGTATCATATACACATCCCGTTCAGTCACAGTAAGCTGTGTTTGACGCCCTTTTGTAAAATATCTGCATAGTGAAATTATTGCAAGCCATCGCAGTGTCAGAAAATATAGAAATCATTTTTTCTGTCCACTGTGCCAAGCCCTCTAGAATGGTGACATATAGACAGTAACAAGAACATGACTGATGGTTGTTACCAGTTTAAAGTGTTTGCAACTTAATTGCTTGTAAGAAATAAATGAAAATAACCTGAATTTTTAGCTAATATATGAAAGAAACTTTTCCCCGAATTGACATCAGTTCTCAATATTTACTTACCTTTGATCAATAATGTGTTGTCATGTGATTATTTTTAAATCATTAAAAACAGGAAATAAAATTTTGGCCCACTATTCCAGTGGAAATAGCAGCTATTCTATATTACCTATAGACTAAACATTGTAAATTCATTATTTGTTAAGAGGTGATAAAAGAGTACGCAGTCATAATATGTAGGTGTGTTGTAGTAAGTGTGTTGTCTACGTGTTATCTTTCTGGGTCTGATGATGTTTATGATACAGTCAGCTTTTTGAAAATTAATAGGTTGCTGTGATTTGAAATCTTTCATTTTAAGCGCCTATTCTTACCTAATGACCATGAAGGTGGAGATTAGAGTTATGCTGCCACAATCCCAAGAATGCCAGGGTTTCCTGACAACCACCACGACCTCATAAAGAGTAATGACACGTTCTCCTTCTGAACTCCCAAGATGGAAACGCTACTAACACTTTAATTTCTTACTTCCAGACTCTAGAATTGTGACAGAATAAATTTCTCTGGTTTCAGCCTTCAAGCTGATGCTATAGGTCCTGATTTAAAATGATTTGATTGGTTTATGGTTGTTAAAAGTTTTTCACTTTACCGTGGTGCAAAAGTGGTACACATTGTTTACACTCCTTAATTTTTGATGGAGTTACTTACATCAGATCATAAATCAGGAAGCATCTGTACTTTGTTATGGTCACCCTGGAGAACTGACACACTCATTCAGTCTTCCTTCAGTTTGTACAGATCCACAGACTCGTCTTCAGTTATCCCCCTGATTGGGCAGTCCTCACTAGCCTCTTCCAGAGGACAATATTTCCCTTCCATGCGGTCCACCTATGAAGGAATGCTCAGAAGGGGGCTTGTGCAGGCACTGAGGTTCTATTAAATTGCCACTTCCCAGAATAAAAGCTAAGCTATTCAGAACAATAACTCCAGTCTTCACTGTGAGATGGCAGGGTGAGACAGTCCCTAAAGTTGGAGATCATCTTGAACAAGAAGGAGACCCTATCTCTTTTAAAAACAGAAAAATTAGTTGGATATGGTGGTGCAAAACTGTAGACCCAAGCTACTCTGGAGGCTGAGGCAGGGGAATGGTTGAGCTCCGGAGTGTGAGATTGCTATGAGCTAGGCTGATTCCATGGTGCTCTACCCACAGCAACAGAATAAGTCGCTGTCTCTAAGTAAATAAATAAAAGAACAACAACAAAAACAAACAAACAAAAGAAATTCTGCTTTTGTTGGTCTCCTCCGATTAGATGGGGAATCAGTAATACATACATAAGACGGCCTCATTCTCTTACTTTCTCTTCCTCTCCAATCCACAATTTCAGCAAGTTCATCAAAAAATCTTGCATATTAACATGTTTTTATATAATAGACTCTATTATTAAAGAAAAAGATGAGAACAGAAACAAAAACTGAAAAAAAGCTCAATTAGTTTCTCAGAATCAAATTTTTAAGCCAGTCCTAAAATAAAAATGATTTTTTTTTCTAATATCAAAATCATCTAAATGAATTAAGTAAAGGCTCCTGGTAAACTTTTTGATAACCATCTTAAACTGTTACATCAATCACACATCTGTTAACAATATTTTAACTTAACTTTTGGTGCCATATAATGAATTTATACTAAATTATTTGTCATTGTAAAATATTTTGTGATTGGCTCGGCACCTGTGGCTCAACGGGCTAAGGCGCCAGCCACATTCACCTGAGCTGGTGGGTTCGAATCCAGCCAGGGCGCACCAAACAACAATGATGGCTGCAACCAAAAAATGGCCGGGTGTTGTGGCGGGGGCCTGTAGTCCCAGCTACTTGAGAGGTGGAGGCAGGAGACTTGCTTGAGCCCAGGAATTGGAGGTTGCTGTGAGCTATGATGCCATAGCACTCTGTCCAGGGTGACAGCTTGAGGCTCTGTCTCAAAAAAAAAAAAAAATTGTGATAAAATTATGTCTGATAAATATAAATTATAACCTAGCTTATTAAAGTGTCACAGAAAAAAAAATTAAAAAAAGTGTCACAGAAAAGATTTTTAATACTATAATTACAACGAATATCTTTCCCTTCACAGCAATGTTTAAGTCATTTTTAAAAATGATATTTAACAAAATTAATTTTGATTCATGTTATTGAAGAAAATAATTATAATTAAAAAATTTGCAGAGTTTTAGAAATGACTATATATTTTAATTCATGTGCTTTATACCAGTTAGAAATCTTTATTATAAAGTTGACTGCAACTCTAGGAAAACACCAATAGTATCTGTTAAACACACCCTTTAATACATTTTACAATAAATTTTGAATAGGCTATCTTATGAAACTGTCTATAATATATAATTGCCATGTTTCCCTATTCCTAATATAAAATATGTTTTATTCTCTTAAAGGATAAAAACACAAATTTTTAAATCTATATGAACATCAAAGGATAAAAACACAAATTTTTAAATCTATATGAACATCAATTGCAACTTGGCTAAAAAAAGCTCTGTGCTTTGGGATACCCATTCATCTTTCTTAATGAAATAATAGTCCTGGGCATCCTGACTTAGAGGACAAATGGAACATAATGCAATTTTGATTAAAAAATAAAAATAAACTTTCTATAGAAAAAGCACCCAACAAAGGCACTGAAAGTATACCCAGATTATGGAATTCTAGTTTTTTACTCAAGGGTATCTTTTAAGCTAATGTTTTCTTTCCCCTTTGAGTCAATTCAATTCTGTCTATCTCAGGAGGAATTAATAGCAGTTAATTGATCTTCGCAGAGCCTCTTACGTGCTGAAAGCCTGGTGCAATGGATTGGGGCTCACAGTTATAACTAAGCTTTTACTGTTGCTTTCTTCCATGAGGGTAATCTAACCACCTTTTTCTTTTCAATACCAACTTGCTAAAGGAGAATCAACACATTAAATAATATTACTGACTGCATTTGGAAATAAAATTGAGACTCAAGTGTTTTAAGTATGTTTTTCTTTTCTACAATGATTCACTAAAGTATATATAGGAGATACTTTTATATTCAAAATAAAAAGACCGTTTCAAAAAACCATTCAACATGCTGAGTCAGTGTCCCTTTTGTTGATGGGAATCAGTTAAAAAAATGCAATTGATCTGATAAAGAAATGACTCTAAACTGTCTAGAAAGAGCCTTCCAACATGTTTCTCAAAGAAAAAAATCTACATTTATATTAGGATTTCTTATTTAGCATTTTTACTTCTATGTAAGCTCAGTTCATATTGAAGTTCAAGCCCTTTACACTGTCTGACACTTTATGGTATTGGACAAGTGGTATTATAATTCTATGTAAATTTTACATAAGAAATAGAAATTATTCGAACAATGAGTGTTTCCTTTAATTTTTATAGTTAAATGTGATTACTTCATTCGAGCTTAAAAATTATCTTGAAGTCTACTCCTTAAAATTTCTGTGTGGGTCATGAGCAGGGAAGACCATAGGTAATTTTTTTTTTAATAGTGTATACTTAGCTACAGACTTTTCCAATTGTAACTATTAGATTTTAGTATTGACTTGTGGCAGTAAGACAATACAAGAAAGCTAAATAATTTGTTTTGTAAAACATAGATAAATCACCTAGACCTATATAGTGAGGATATACACACACACACACACACACACACACATATACATATACATAACGCTCTCTGTTTACTTCTACTGGCAGCATCAGCAACAATTTCATCTCATATTTACTTACAATTTCTTTTATGAAGCCACAAAATTTATTTGATTTATCACGAAATCTTCTAGGTTCTGTCTGTTCAAGTGCAGGTCATTGAAGGAGACAAGAAAATTCACAAACAGCATCTTTAGGATCTCTATGGAACTTTCCCCCATCTATAATATCACCACTTAAAATATATGGGTTGCTCTATGAGGAGAGACCTCTTCTAGAAGATCAAAAAAAATCATCCAGGCTCCCATGCAGATCACCACGGATCGGGATCTGTCTGGAGGAGACTTTTTATGTTAGTGAAATTGACATCTGCTTCAAGATTTTCTTGGTTTCAAATAGCTCCTCTAGGATATAATGAGTATTTGTTGTTGCTTCAAGGCCTCAAGAAGTGAATCAATGTCAATAAAAGTGAGGGCCTGCAGATCAAGTCCAGCTGGGAGCTGAAAGATGCCTCTCCATGATTTTAAATCGGTTTTCCAGCTTGAAGATGAGGAGCAATCCTAGAGTGATAAACTTTCATTTAGAAGCTCCAGGAAGCTCCCAGAGGGAGCTGTACTTGGGCAGGTGCACTTTTGTCTGCCAAGTATCATCCACACCTTGGCAGAGAAAAAGTTTGAGAACAGGTGATTAGGGAAATGGATCTCCTCTCACAGGGTGACAGGGGCCCTGGCCTAGGTCTGATCACATGATTAGACTCAGAGTGGTGGGCAGGCCAGGCAGGACATCAAACACAGGAGCAGGAGGCCAGTTTGGCTGTGAGTTACACCTAAACACAGTTTCTTTCAAAAACAGTTATCCAAGGGAAATGATCTTTCATAGGCATGCATCATTTCTGCATTTAGATGTAAATGTGTAATTATTAATAACAAATGTTTTTAGCCAATAAATTATGGAACTATAAACATCATGTTTGGGGGGATGAGAAAGGAATGTGTCCTATTCAGTTCTGAGATGGAAGAAAACACAGGTAATAATTCATATTGCACGGTTTGAACTAACACAATAAAGTAGAATATCCTAAATACAAAAGTAATCCTGGGGTCAAACAAAAGAATATTTGCTTTACAAACCCAGCTTGCCAAATGGGCATCACAGGGTGTCTGCACTAGAACGTGGCTTTAGTTTTGTGTAACATTATGTAATGGAAAATTTATAATGGTAAAACATGGAACTGGAGCAATGGTTTGATAAAAGCTAAAATTAATTTGGATTCCCTAATGTCATGTGCTTTTCAATAATACTGATTTATAGTTTTCCATTCACAGATTCGTTTAATACCAACATCCTGCTTTTACAAAATAGTCCATAAAAATCGGGGCATTGCAAAAAACAAGGCAAATCGCTTACTAGCCCATCAAATTGTTATATGTAGTGACTTGTTTTCAGGTAAAGAAGTTATTTCAACACATATACTAGATAGCATTTTAAATTAAAACATCTCCATGATGTTTGTACTTTGAAAAATCTATGTAATGCAACTGTCATAAACTATATATGCTTTTCAGAAAAAGAAACACAAAAATAATACCTATATGCCACTTCACAGGAATGTTTAAATATAGAATATATCTAAAATTTCTTGTTTATCTGTATCTTTTATTTATTCTAGAAGTATTCAAGCCTACCATTCATCCTGTTATGACTAATTCTACATTGTGTGTCATCCTTCCTTCACTGAATACCTCTGTGAGCTATAATTTTTTAAACACAAAAATTCAGCACACTTAAGAGATTTCCAACGGTGTTTCACTTATTAAGTTTACTCTTAACAAGCCAAGAATGCACCCAATGTGAGTTGCTGTATTTCATTTGGAAAGAAACTTCTAGAGTGAAATGTATACATAAATTGGTCGTGTTAAATAAATAACCTTCTCTTTACACATTTAATGATTATGTGTATATAAAGACTCTTAACTGTCACAGTGCATCACTTTCTGTTATGTGTTCTATCACTAACCAGTTAGGAATCTAGTTCTGGGCATCTTAACATATCAGTATACTTTTGTATTATCTATTTCTCTCAGAAGTACACATGATTTGGTTTTCTTTCCATGTTATCAGCACACAAATATGAAGATATCAAATCAATATTGATTTACACCACAGATAATTATAGATGACTGTATGACAAGGCTTTCTAATAGAATTCTGTCAATCAACTCCCGGCCAAACTTTCTCATTATGTGTTCGCTGAAACTATATGATGGAATTTGTCTGGTGACATTTCGGGGATAGTGACTTTGATTTCAAAGGAAATGTTTCAGGTTCATTTCATTACCTTAGAAAAGTAAAAGCAAATTTGCCTTATAAAAAGCAATTACTTCTTAGCTGACCAGTGCACAATAGCAATATAAGAGAGATTTCTCATTCCACTATTTAAATTCTGAACCAGCAAACTAGTGTTTGATTTTGCTTTAAGCCAATTTTACCGTGTTTGAATTGCAAAAGCATTTAATCTTCATAAAGTAGGTCATTATAATGGAGATCATATTGTATTGGTATGGGATGCCAGCTAAGGGATAATAGAGTGTTGGTATATTTTTTAGTATTTATGGATTTTGGAAAACAATATTTGGTAGAAAACATCTATGAACATTTTAAGAAATATAGAGAACATATTTTTAAATTGACATTGCGTTATTGTTTGCTTTTCATTTATACTTCTATGTCAAACTAGAGTTCTATGAATTTTTAAGTGATGAATACAAAAAATATTTCAATACAATGATGACTGTGAATAAAATATTAGAAAAAATCTTAGTCAAGATTTCATTTTTTTCAATATATTTTTTTAATTTTTTCTAACTTTCCACAATAAAGAATTTTATTAAAGTCATTTTAATTTAAATTATATTTTATGAATTAGCAAAATAGAGATTTTCTAGTACAGATTTATTATCCTCCAGGATCAAATCCAATAAAGGGCTAAATGAACACTATCAATAATAAAATTCTATGGATATAAACTAATGTCCCTAAACATAATTTCCAAAATAAATCTCCAGTGTGAAAAAAACATGAAAAGAGAGAAAAAGTATCAACAAATAAAAAATACTCAAGTTTAAAATAAGTTGATCTCTAAATTCACCTACACTTTAAGTGTATGGCATTGGAATTAATAAAGACCTTGATATAAAGACAAATGTTAGGATTTTAAACAATAATCATTTATGTGTTTATTCATATATTTATATGTTTGTGAATATCAAATATCGATAAGAATATTCCATGTTATTTTCTTCTAAAATGTGTTAGTATTTTTAAATGTTTCAACAAAAAGTAAAGTAATTCTTATAATTTGGTAAAAAAAAAAAAGGTTATTTACCTAGTACCTCTGTGTGCTAATAAACTAAATTTTCAGTTCAGTAGTATTTTGCTAAAGTCAACAGTTATAACTCATTTTTTTTTTTTTTGCCAATGGGACTACAACAAATTTTTATACATTGAAAAAGCATCAGTGTAGAGCTGTAGAAGTCTGTCATTAAATCAACAAATCTAACAGGTAAATTTAGGTTTTATCTGTCTAAGAAAAAATATGGCCAAAAATGGCATATTAATGTCACCATCTGAGCAGTAAAAAGCAAAAAGAAATAAGTAGAAACCTGTGGCTAAAATATATATTTGCAGGGATAAAGAGGATGTAAATCACTCAAATGGGGCACAATAAGTCCAGTGAGATATACAGGAGAATGAAAATAAGGTAGTGAAGTGTCAGTATAAAAATATGAGAATAGTGCTTGAGTCAAACAAAGAGATTGTCATGATCAATTGGGAAAAATAGGAGAGGCACATGAAATATGTATAAATAAAAAAATATTGTTAGTGAGTAGAAGTTTACGACTGAAATTCTAAACTAAAACTATGACTTGGCATTGGACATAAAAATTCAAAGTCATCAAATTAGAATATTTTTCCCTTAAGATCAAATTTTTTTCTGAACTTGAGAAAAAAATAGAATCAACAACATATTTGAGATTATTTGACAATACTTGGTGAAGTGAAAATAGTTGTTTTCAGAAATTTTAATGTAGGAGGAATCAGAACACTATTTTAAAATTAATAAAAGATATATTTATCATATAGGCCTGAATAGTTAATAAAAAATAAAACACGAGAAATATCTGAAGTGCATCCACCCTCATCTGAAGCTATTTGACTTTTCTTTGGAAAACTTGGAGTAGTATAAAATAATTGAGAGGTAAATTCTTGGCAAATGTTCATATTTTTTGTATTAAAAAGGAAGTATGTCTTTTTAAAGGTACTACATTTAAAGCTACTTGATTATTAAAGAATTAGTAACAGTGATCATAGTCTATATACACAAGCTACAGTAGTCGTGTCTTTAACAATAATGCAAGTGTTTTCATTATTATTTACAAAGTGGTAGTCAATCACTTTCTTGTGAGTTAATTGTAAGTCATCAGCTTCCCCATGTCCAAATCCACAAAACACATACTCCATATTCTCCTAAAACAGGACACACGCTAATACTGCCAGGCCTTTGCTCCTAACTTCCCCTTGCTTCATGTACTTTTCAGTCATACATTAAATATGATTTTCTTTCTAAATCTTTCCCTGTCCTCACTACTTAGGATTAACTGTTCCACATCCATGTTTATTCAACCCTCTCAATAAGCATATTTGGCACAACACACTGCATCTTACTCTCCCAAGAGCCTGAATTTTTGAAGGATCAGTTTCCTTATTCAATGCTATATTCTCAGCACCTGCCCCAATGCCCACTGTGTGTTAGCACGTCTGACTCACACAAAGACCATAGATGATAAGTGCTAACACACAATAGTACCTGCCGACTAACAGTTATGGGTAATTCACTACACATCTGATGCAAATTTCTTTACATTGATCGCTCATTTAGTTATTTCAACAACCCTATGAAATTGATACTACCATTTTCTTACCTTTGCTGTCAAGGAAACTAAGCAGATATATGACTAATTTTTTATCAAGGCAAATAGTAAGGTACTGTGCTTACTTTGTAGTGAATGTATGCAAGTTTTCAAAGACTATAATTTGAAAGGCATTGTATGTCAAAACATACTTCCAAACATGATGCAGATGAAGGATTATGTCATAAGGACAAAATTGAAAAAAAAAAGGTCAGCTTCCCAACAATTTTTTTTAAAGCTGCAACTCAGATGGATTTCATAGCAAAAGCTAGTAATGTGATAATATATTTAATAGCAAAAAAATCAAAACCATTTACTGATAGCAAGTTTAATAAGCAATGTATGGAAAGCTTGACAGATATAATTTGCTCTGAAAGCAAGGTGGTATTTTTAAAATCAGTTTGTTTCACCGGTCTATAGCCAGGCAAAATACACAAGTTGGAAAGTCTATTGAAAGAAGTTTGGAGAGTAAAACTACTGATTTAAAATCTTATTCTTTAGTGAAGAATAGCAGTACCGATGCACAATCAGCTCAATTTGCCATTTTTCCTCAAGGTATTGATGGTGAATTTAATGCCACTGAAGAAATGCCTGATTTAGAGCCATTAAAAGATAGAACCCAAACTAGAGATTTATACAAAGCAGTGAAAAACATGTTACAGTGATTCCTCTTTGTCTAATGTCAGCATATCTGGTATGGTTTCTGTTGGTGCCCCGTTGATGGTTGATAAAAGAGAGGGACTTGCAAAATTAATGAAGATGATGCAATTGCTTCCCAGTGCTCACATTTGATGAAGCATCATCTCATAGTCTAGTACATCAAGAATGTTTGTGCACGAGGCTGTAAAAATAGCTGGTATCCTGCAAATCATCAATGATACTGTGAATTTCATTGGGGTAAGGACTGGATTATGACCAATTCCAAGAATTCCTTAACAGTGTTTATGCTAACCATTGGAACATCATTTTTTACAGAAGGAAGATGGTTAAGTAGAGGCCAAAGGCTGAAAAGATTTTATGATATGCAACATGTTATCCGGTCATTTATGGTATTTAAAACCAAATTTTTGCCAGAACTTGATGATGAACACTGGCTTACAGATTTAGAATTTTAGTCGATTTAACTACTTATTTGAATGAGTTAGACATGTATCTTCCAACTGAAAACCAACTTATTAGCATGATGTTTCAAACCATAGCAGCATTCCAAATGAAACTGAAATTATGGCCAGCCTGTGTAATTGCTAAACATGGAATTGCATTGACCCAGTTATATTTGACAAAGACAATGGGGTAGCCACTTCACTGATCATGTTTTTGGTGCCTGAGGAAAGACTACTCTGGTGACCTTTAAGAAAGAAGCTATGATGTCCTAAGAGAGACTACTAGGGTGACAGATGGAAAGGAACTGGGAGCTGCCTCCTGAAGCCAAGAGCAGCCACAGGCTATTAGACCTCTGTCCTGCAACTTCATAGAACTGAATTCTGTCAACAGTCATGTGAGGTTGGAAGAGGACCTTACCCTTCAAAAAGAAATCAGCTCTGCTGACATCTTGATTTTAATCAGGTGAGACTCTAAGAAGAGGGTCCAACTAACTCTTGCCTGAATTCTTTACCCATAAACACTGTGACATTAAAAATATATGTTATTTAAACTGCCAACTTTGTAGTAATTTGTTATGCAACAATAAAAAACTGAATGCATCTACAGCAGAATAAACATCACCAAAATGTTCAAAGCCATCTAGAAAACATAATTTAAATAACAAAAAATGTAACTTAATGGAAGAAAAGAATAAATACGTTCAGAGATACATATTTGTATATATAAATTTTATTATAACTAGAATTGACCATGAATTTTTGTTTTCACATTTAGAGTCTTATTACATATTTTTGTTTTATATTGATATTTTCTTTTATTGGGAATTCTTGGAAGGTACAAAGAACCAGGTTACACTGATTGCATTTGTTACATAAAGTCTCTCTTATAATTATGTCCTGTCCCCAATAGGTTTGTCACACCACCCACTCCCTCTCTCGTTCCCTCCCCCTGCACACCCCTACCCTTGCTCCCCTTTGTGCACTAGGTCGTCAGTTATCCTCATATAAGAATTAAATACATAGGATTCTTGCTTCTCCATTCTTGTGATGACTAAGAAGAATGTTTTCCACTTCCATCCAATTTAATACAAAAGATGTAAAGTCGCCATCTTTTTTAAAGGCTGAATATTATTCCATGGTATACATATACCACAGTTTGTCAACCCATTAGTGGGTTGGTGGGCATTTAGGAGCTGCAATAAGCAGTGTAGTGAAAATGTCCTTAATATAAAAGGATTTTTTTCCTCTCTGGGTAGATGCTTAGTAATGGAATTGCAGGATCAAATGGGAAGTTTAATTTGAGTGCTTTGAGGGTTCTCCATACTTCTTCACAAAAAGGTTGTATTAGTTTGAAATCTCACCAGCAATGTAGAAGTGTTCTCTTCTCTCCACATCCATGCCAGCCTTTGTGGTTGAGAGATTTTGCATTAAAAAGTCATACATAATGGTCAAGTAGGTTTCATTCCAGGAATACATGGCTGGTTTAACATATGTAAATCCATAAACATAATTCATATATCAATAGAAGCAAAAACAAAGACCATAGGATCCTCTCAATAGGATTAGAAAAAAAACATTTGATAAAATTTAACATCCTTTTTTAATTCAAACCCTGAAGAATAAAAGCATAGGCGGCCCATTTTTTAAACTGATCAAAGCTATCAATGAAGAACCTACAGCTAATATTATACTGAATGTAGTAAAACTGAAAGCTTTTCCACTTAGAACTGGAACCAGACAAGATTGTCCTATATCATCACTACTATTCAAAATACTGCTGGAAGTTCTAGCCAATACAATCAGGCAAGAGAGGAAATAAAGGTAATCCAAATGGGAGCACAGGAGGTCAAACTCTTCCTCTTTGATGATGATATAATCTTATACTTAGAGAACCCTAAAGACTCAACCACAAGACTCCTGGAAATCATCGCAGTAATGTCTGAGGATATAAAATCAATGTCCACAAGTCACTAGCTTTTGTATACACCAATAATAGCCAGAACAAGAAGCTAATCAAGGACACAATCCCCTTCACAGTAGCTTCAAAGAAAATGAAATACCTAGGAATATACCTAACAAAAGAGGTGAAAGATCTCTATAAAGAAAATTAGAAAACCCTAAGAAAAGAAATAGTAGAGGATATTAACAAATGGAAGAACAACCATGCTCATGACTAGGAAGAACCAATGTTGTTAAAATGTCTATACTTCCCAAAGCAATCTACTGATTCAACATCATCCCTATTAAAATGCCAACATCATACTTTCAAGACTTGGAAAAAATAATTCTTCATTTTGTATAGAACCAGAAAAAATCCCGTATAGCTAAGGCAATTCTTAGCAATAAAAACAAAGCTGGAGGCATCAGTCTACCAGACTTTAGGCTGTACTACAAGGCCATAGTGATCAAAACAGCATAGTACTGGCACAAAAATGGAGACATAGACACCTGGAGCTGAATAGAAAACCATGAAATGAAACTACCATCATATAGCCACCTAATCTTTGATCAATCAAACAAGAACATACACTGGGTGAAAGAATCCCTATTCAATAAATGTTACTGGGAGAATTGGATATTCACATGTGTATTGAGATTTTGTACTGTGATTTCATAGTACCACAACTGTGTTTTATTCTGTGATTATTTATGCACAAACTTTAGCTCTTCTTACTGGTTACAAACTCCCTGATGTAATAAGACTTGAGCAGTCATTTTTGTCCGAATCAAGGTTAATATGTGTAGAAATAATGTATGTGTAGTCCCTGTAGCCAACAGTAGTGTTGCTCTTCACACACAACACTTTCTTTTTCAAAAAAAGTCTCTTTGAAAAAAAATATTGTTCTGAATAGTTAGTATAGATTTCCTTTGTAGAGGATGCCAAGAGCTAGATCGACCTCTGAACAAGATTATTTGCAGCTGGGGGGCAGGCCCTCAGCCAATTCATCCTCAGGTGCTCCTTGCAGAGAAAGAATCCAGCCCATGGCGAGACTTGGGCACGTAGTCATTATCTAATACTCCCCTCACCTGTCTTGTGCTGTCTCAATAAAAGGCTACTGTGGAGGTTGCTTGGGGATACCCCGCAATCAAGGTTGGCCTACCTTCTACAAGCTTGTACTTCTAATTTGCGTCTGGCCTGACTCCTTTCTGCAGGGATCAAGACCAGGGCCATAGGGACTCTGACATTCCTTTCCATGTTTTGATGAGATAATAACTTTACAAAACTCTAGGGATTGATTCAACAATATTTTCTTTCTTGTCATGCAAAACACCAAAGGCACTAATTGAACTCAGCTGAACCCATGGGAAGTATTAGACAGGAAGAATTGCAGCTAGCTGTGAGCATAATAAGGTTGCTTTAAGGAGTATTATTAAGAAGAAAAAAGGAAGGCGCTACATCTAGAGGTTGAATCAGAGTCACTCTGCATACTTTTAGTAGTCCCTTCCTAGCACACTTGTATATTTGTGTATAGTCTCCTTTTAGATTTCAAAAATCTTTTGGAGTATAATGTGGATCCTAATCACTAAAGTTTGAATTATCTCCAAATAGGCTAAGACTGACACTCTATTTTTCAAGTAGTCATTATTTATTCTTCTCTACTTTATCAACAGAATAAGTAAATTGGTGTTTCTTGGTAATTGCTATTGGCAAAAATTTTAATAGATATCCAGTAATAGAGTATTAGAAGGAAGAGAGGATGTCCAGAATACTACTACCAATAATGAATACGAGTAACACCTATGGAGTGCTTATAGTACTCCTCTAAATGTTCTATGTACGTTAACATTTTACCAGATGGAAAACACTCGTGTCATAATTTTAAACACCATAATAACTCTGAAGTGTTTTTTTGGTCCTTATGTAGGACTTTCTATTTATCTTCCAATAAGCCCAAGGACACAAGAGGTATGAAAGCATGTTTGCAACAGAAAACATTTCAAGGTCTACACATGACATGAAATAATTAAAAAAAGATTTTTCATTGGTTCAACATCCATGTGAAAAGAAATTGATTACTAATTTATTTTATTTTTGATTGATTTTAATATTGTCCTAATGACCTATTATGACCCAGAACCTATCTGGCTTAATAAAAGTAGGAGTAAAAGGCAGAGGGCATTTTACTGAAAATGTGCAATTGTTAAAACTTTTAAATAAGTTACATGTACTTTCAAAAGAATGCATATATTAGGCCATAAAGTTGGAAATTTGTAAAATTTAAAAGCTCTTATAGTCTTAAAGCAGTAGTGTTTCAGATATTTATACCCAATTGCTCACCTTCTTTTGGGGAAAAGAATAAATTGGGAAAATACATTTTCCCAAGTATGTTCAGGGAAATTGAATAAATTGGATCATGTTTTTTCTATGAATGAATAGAGCTTTAGATATGAAGGTTGATAGTTTTTCATTGAATGTGTTTGAGAAATTAATCAAATTTTAAATGTCATAAATATATTTTTCCCATAGGGTTTAAATATTTTGGTGGATTATTGTCTTATTTTGAAAATAAAATATAGGTCAGTCAGATTAATTTAGTGTTATTCATAAGTATCCCCAGCTTCCAAAACTCACTAATTATATAGATCATAATATAGTCTAGTTCATACCACATATAAAAAAGACATATGATACCTGACTTTATTGAGCTTAATCTCCAATGATAAAAGGTTTTAATTTTCAAAAATGCTAAAATATATAATGAACAATCATAATGTGATTAAAAAAAGAAATGTCCAACATGTTTTAGGACAGTATTATCCAGGAACATAATTCAGAATGGGAGGTTTAGAGAAAAGTTTTTGAGGAAATTAATGACATGAGTCTAGAAATATATGTATGAACAGGGAAGAATGTGGGTTTAACTTGGGAAATATTCTGGATTAGAAGTACAGTTTGAAAAGGGTCTGAAGCAAAAAGAGTTTTGCAGATTCCAGGGAAATTAGAGTGAAATGTGGCTGAGTAGTTTAAAGTCTATAGTGTCTTCAACAGGCTGGAGAGGAGCTACAGACCAGAATATGCTAAACTTGATGGCTTACATTAAGATTTGAGATTTTGTTATATGTGTAGTTGAAGGGCTTTGGAAATGTATAATAAGTAGATTTATACACTCATAACTTTACTTTAAAAGTAAACAAATACCTTGAAATAATCACTATGTCTTTTTTGTAAATAACTGTCTTAAAAAAAAGAAAAAGGCAAAAGAAGAGATAGAAAGCCCCATCTGAGGAGTGGTGTGGATGTGGTGTTAGGGGTGGGACAACCTGGGTGAAGTTGAATATCTTTGAAGGGCAACAGGAGAGAGATGGATGATTCATTAGATGCAGCGAAAGAGGGAGAGAGATGACATCAAGGAAGACTTTAGATTTATTTGTATCAACATCTTCGATGTGATTTCTAAAAATCGTGTTGTTACTATCATCGGATTCATGTCACTGCCTAACACAAAGAAAACTCAACAGTTTACTTAGATCCAAAAGTATTTGGTTCACGTTCTTATAAAAATGATTCCATTTCATCATAGCATATAATCATATCTTTTATTAGCATTTGTTGGATATGATATATTATAGACATGATCCCTAAGAAACAGTTTATGTGATTCAGCAATCATCTAACTACTTAGAATTAGAACCTTTGCTTAACTACTTAGAATTAGACCCATCTAACTACTTAGAATTAGATCAAAATGGGACAGAGCTGGAAATGAAATGATAGGGGAATATAATAATACAGGCAGAAGTTTACTGATTTATCAGGTTTTTCATGGGCTAACTTCTTTTAAAAGGCAAGAACAAAAATCCAAACGATTTTTAGTAAATTCCAAACATGCTTATGAGTTGGAAGAAGAATGTGGCTGGTTATACTGGGTGAAATTGAGAGTTTTAGTAGGTAATCCTCAGAGAACTGGAGATATACATTTGAGATATAATTAATATTTTATACTTTAGATATGAGGAACAATAAGAATTTAATGCAGATTATTAGGCAAATATGATGAAATACTGGGCAAGAAACATACAGAAAACACACACATACTATTATGTCTGGAGAGCAGAAAATAGATTATAGATATTAAAAGAAACTATAAGATTAAAGTTACAAAAAAGATTTCAGTAACTAAGAAAAGAAGACAAATATTTCATACAAGGACATACCTTTGGGATTTAAGATTTAGATAGCTTTAACAGATGCAAATGATGTTTTAATAACAGTCATTGTATTTGAATAAGATTAAGTGACAAATACTACAACTTTGACCTATCCTTCATTATATGCATGTTTCCTTTTTGATCTGATTTTAAAGCGTAGCTATGACACAGAGCGAGAAAAGTTAATCAAGAGTAAAATTGCGGGTTTTGGCTTATGCAACTGTCTAGATATAAGCTCCAAAAGTGAAGGGTCTATAAACTGAAATTTATTTATTTATTTATTTTTTAACAAGTGAACAGTGCATTAAGAATTAAACAAAGGTATGATGTGATACAGTATAAGCAAGACAGTACAAGCAACTGAAATTTAAAACAAAAATTTGAGCCCAAATGACTCTATAGCCGTCCATTCTATGAGTGTGTACATGAAATAATTTACAAGACTCTATTTAATAAGGTAATACTAATACAAATTTTTATCTTTCCAAAATGTTTGAGTTTTTAATTTCTTTCATAGTTTTGGTAGGCATATTTACATATTGTTTTAAAAAATTTTTTCCTGGGCGGCACCTGTGGCTCAAAGGAGTAGGGCGCCAGCCCCATATGCCAGAGATGGCAGGTTCAAACACAGCCCCGGCCAAAAAAAAAAAAATTTCCCCTTAATGCCTCAGTGTGTATTTCATAAAATTAAGGATGGTTTCCTACATAACTATAAGAAAACCAGCATAATTAGGGTATTGTCAATGATATGATTCTACAATGTAATTCATAAATGCCATTCAATTTTCACTTATTGTCCTAGTAAAGTTTTTCATAAATTCAGAATCATAAGTTGCATTCAGTTGTAATATCTCTTTCATCTGAATGGTTCCTCAGTCTTCCTTTACCTTTCATGACCATGTCATTTCTTTTTCTTTTTCTTTTTTTTCTTTTTTGAGACAGCGTCTCACTTTGTCATCCTCTATAAAGTGCTGTCGTGTCATAACTCACAACAACCTCAAACTCTTGGACTCAAGCGATTCTCTTGCCTCAGCCTCCCAAGTAGCTGGGACTACAGCCGCCCACCACAAAGCCAAGCCATTCTTAGAGAAGAGGTCTTGCTTTGGCTCGGGCTGGTCTCTAAACTGTGAGCTCAGGCAATCCACTCACCTCGGCCTCCCAGAGTGCTACGAGTAGAGGTGTGAGACACCGTGCCCGGCCCACAATGTCATTTTGAAGAGTACAGGCTAATTACTTTGAGCATGAACCCAGTTCATGTGGATCTGCTGTTACCCAATGATTAGATTCAGTTTAGTCATTTGTGACCGGCACATCACACAGGGATGTGTTCTCGGTGCATCACGCCAACAAACACACAATGTCAATTTTCCTTATTATTGCTTGAGATTTAGATGATCTCTGCCAGGTTTCTCTAAAATACAGTTAATTGATAAATCTTTTATACTTAGTAATTATGAAGGACTGAGTAGAAGATATATAAAGTCTAAGTAAATATCCTCTTCTTCGTTAAACTTTCACCACTAGTTTTTGCATCCATTGGTGCCTCTTGCCTGAATCCATTTTTATTGTGATGGTTGCTGAATGTTGATTTTTCCACTATTCCCTCATATACTCAAGGTTCTAATATATAAAGCCTCAATCAGTGACTTTAAGGAATCAATAAAGTATTTCTTAAGGAACTAGGTGGTAAATGTTTTAGGTATGTGGGCTATCCAGTCTCTGTTACAACTATTTAAGTTTGCTGTTGTGCCTTCAAAGCAGTCACAAAAATGTGGCCTAGTTAATAGGGCATGGTTTGCTGATTTTTTATAACGTGTATTGATTGTAAATGTATGAGCAGGTCTACCAAAGGAAGACAATTTTATAAGATATCATAATTCCATTGCAAATAAAGTATGCTTTTAAAAATCATGCATGTATAAGTATTTGTTAAAGATAGCATTAGATCAAATTACATCTAATCAGAGTATGTTTTTTATTAAAAGGAAACAAAAAATGTTATAATGAAGGGAAATGATCAAAAATTTGCGATGAATGTCATGGAAAATATAGCATGTACTTTTGCTGTATATAACACTGTGTATTAAATTTCCATCCAAAGCAAAATCAACTCAAGTGCCCATAAAACATGAATGGATTAATAAATGGTGGTATATGTATATCATAAACTATTATTTAGCCACAAAAAAGATGGAGACTTTACATCTTTCGTATTTGCCTGGATAAAGTTGGAGAACATTCTCTTTAGAAAAGTATCACAAAATTAGGAAATCAAGTATCCAATGTATTCAATACTAATATGAAGCCAATAGGTGAATTTCATCTAAGTTTATTTAAATATCCAATTATCTAGGAGAATGTGTTTCATTTCATTTTGCTGTTTATTATTATTTGAAAGCTTCATTCTGTGATTTAGCAGAGTAACTTGTATACATTTGTGTGAAGATGTACTTTTTTGTGAAGTAGAAAAATAATTTTGTAAATTATGATTGTATTTTTCGTTGAACATTACACAGTATTGTGTCCAACTTGGAATTCCCTTCCCGATGAAATATTTAACCCCTGTTATAGCTAATTATCCTGTGATCTAGGAGATCATTCTCTCATTAAGGAGGTAATAAATCATTTAAAAAGAATTCATTTGGTATTTATATGAATGTTATTTTGAGCATTTTAATATTTAAATATTATATTCTGACATTATTTATATCAAAAAATTTTATAATCTTTTCAAATAAGATACTTGTACTATTCTGAGTTGTGGAAACCCCATAACCATAACAAAGAGTGGTTATTAACCTTTCTTTTTCAGACATGCTGAGTTAATCAATGGAAAATAAGAACTCTAGCTTTATACATTCTTTGTATATACACAGCTATTTACATAATGTCCATTCATATACCTCTCCTTAAATTTCATTTTTAAAATCCTGAAGGGCTTTATAGTCTATATAAAAAACAGATATGAGTCTAAGTAATTTCTTAAAATGCACCTTTTTAGCTTTATTTTCCGTGTTCAGTGCACCCTTGGATAGACTTACACTTTACAAATACCTATCTGTATTCTCTTTTATCCTCTGAAAAAATCGTATTCTTTTTACTTTACTCATATTAGAAAGAAATAACTTCTGTAGTGTATTGAAATACATATAACTTAACAACAATGAAAGGCTGAAGCCAAAGTGTAAAGACCTATGTGTGGAACCTTAGGCATTAGAGACCAGATACATTTCAGAGATTTCGGTCTGCATATCCAACTGAATTGCTGCAGGGAGGCTAGTGTCTTCTAAGCTGGCTTCAGACATTTATAATGAAATAAGCCAGGGTCTTTCTAGTTTAGGAATCATTTTACTACCCAGTATTAACTCTTGGGCTTTTCACCAGTTCTCCGGGAGTACAAGTGCATGTCAGAGATTGGAAGCTCCCTGACTGATTTTATATACTTCTGCTTTAAGTTCACTTGGCAATTATGTTATTAATTTTTATTCTCTGAGTTATTATTTTACCTTCATCTTACATTGCATAACTTATCTGAATAATTAAATGTTAAATCATAATGCTCATTGGAATAATGTTCATTTTTTTCTTTCTTTTATCTTGTGGAATCCATATGACCACATGACGCATACATAGAAATACTAATGAAAAAGAGATTGAAGATAATAATTTCAGAAAATTGTTTCTATGCGGCGAGAGAAGGAAATGATATTGTGGGAGAAAAATGTGATTCTCTTTTGTTCAAAATGGTACTTTCCCCGTAAATAGATTTAAGAATCTCAATTGTATCATAGGATTTTCCAAAATATTTGTTTGTTTTCTTGGGACTATATCATAAATTCTCATATGTTAGAGAAGTATGAATCCTCTATGCTTTTTTTCTTACCTGAATTTCTCATTGTTAGTGAAGTTCAGCAGATGGCACTATCTGAATAGCTCATTTGAATTAATTTCTTTGCTGCTTATGCTTTTTAAAAATTATTTTAAGTGTGCTCATGGGAAGCACATTTTTCAAAACACAAGGCACACTTCTTCCAAATTTAATGAAGAACATAATTCTTTAGTTGGCAAAGAACAAATTTTTGCCTTTGAACCCCATTTTGGAAATTAAATTTGGCCCTTGATTAATAAGTAGACCATGACATTTTACCTTGGTTTCAATAGAAGCTTTCCTTTGTTTCCTTTTACAAACTGAAAATTGCCTTAGGTGGGAGTCTGTCTGGTTCCTTGAAGTCTTTTTGAAGCCTTGAATTCTGCTACAGAATTCAAGAATCTGTCGTTACTATGCAGAGTTCATTCTCTTCTGAAATATATTCCTACTCCAACCATCACAATTTAATCCTTATTATAATTTTTTATTATTATTTAGAAAGAAGTTTTAGAAAAATAATGTCTATCTGGATGGCTTTCAGTGTGCTCTGTCATGCTTCCATGACCTGATAATATCTGTTGGTAGACATTGTGTATGTTTGTGTACAGGTAGAATAATACCTCTGCAATGGCTCCACCACCTGTCTGGACTTTCTCTTATTGTCCCATAAATATGCCTTTATTTAACTCTTGTTTCTAATCTCCACCAAACACAAGAAATTTCTTAAATAACCCATGTAACTACTGGGAAAAATTCCTATATTGGGGATAAAAAATCATGTACTGGGAAAAAATCAAGGGCAAATTATTCTAATACCTATATAATTGGTGTTGATTTTAATACATTCTGGAAAGCAAAATCTACCCTTGAATTCTAAACTGAAGAACAACTTTAATGGTAGTAAATTTTGTTTTGTGTATTAGGAAATGAAGGTTTGTTGTTGTTGTTGTTTGTCTGTTTTGTTTTCATTTATTCTTTTTTTAGCAAATATGATCATCACTATGGACAGCGCTGTCTAAAAACACAATGGAATGCAACAATTCACAAGTTAGATGAGTAAAAATAACAAAATCTACTGAAATCTCGTGATTGCAAAGATGGGGAGAAATAGTTACAGTCTTTTTCTTCTGGAAAGAAAGTAAATTTTAACATGTTTACAAAATGAATCTAGTAATTACTACCAAAATGTTAAATATGCCTAAAATTGTAGTCTGTGTTTACACTTTAAAATCTATTTCCTATCAAAATAATAGCAATGATATACAAAGAGGTTTGGGCAAGATATACTTATGTATGAATGTATTTTTATTGCAGAATATTGTGGGAGTACAAACGGTTTTGGTTACATAGACGACTTGCATAATGCTCGAGTCAGGGCTGTCAGTATACCCGTCACCCAGATAGTGTTCACTGTGCTTGGTAGGTAGGTGTTTGCCCGTCTCCTCTGCCCTGCTCCCGTTTGCCTGATTTCCACTGAGATTTACTTCCCTCTGCGTGCAATTTAATAGTGAGCACAGGTGATGTTTGTATTTTCCATTCTTTAGATACTTTGCTCTGGATAACGGTCTCCACTCAGCCAAAGAAAGGATAAATTAATGGACACGATGTTTATTGTAACAATATTGGTTTTGACAAAACAGCACAAAAATTAATCTCACATATATCATAGAGAAACAATACATTTATTATATATATTTTTATTTATATGCAATAAGCAGCTACTAAAAGTGAGTTAGAGCTGCATGTACGTAGTGTTAGTTTAGAAAATGATTAATGGGATATTGGGTGAAAATGTCGCAAAGTAATCTACATAGTATTAGGAACACCCCTCTCCTTTTATCTTTCCCTTGTTTTTTTCTCCTTTCCTCTTCATCCCCCCTACGCATACACAGACACCCCACAGAAGAACACAGCATACAAACCGTATACGTGGACATTTTGGAAATAATTATAGAGAATATTATGAAATAACTTATTATATATAATATAATGTAAATCTAAGGAGTGGTATTGGAGATAGTATAAAGAAAGTGATTGTTTCATTTGTATGCAGACGGCATTGCCAATCTTTGGTAAAATGAGTAAGTATCGTGATACAGTATTTGAGAAAGAAAAAACATCTGAAGTGCCTCTCAAAAGACCTTTCTGATAAATGATTAATACCTGATTTGTTTTTTCCAGCTTTTCCATTAAAATAACCGAAAAATCCAAGCTACTTTCTCAATACTCATTACTAGAAACATTTGTTAAGAATCGGCCAATGTGAGGCTAAGAGAAATGTCAATCAGCCAAAAGGTCAGCAGGATGACTGTTTCAGAGACATTGGCCTTGGTGAAGGTGAAGTGTTCAAAGTCCAACTTGTACTTTTTGTACTTCCCATTTTAATAAGTATCTCTAGTTCTACACTTTAATAGTCTAAAATTATTCCAATATTAAACTTTTAGTAATTATTCATGGGAGGCGATAAAATTGGACTGGGGGCAGTATAATGTATTTTTTGTTTTTATATTTATTTATTATTTTGTTTATTTATTTATTTATTGCCTCAGCCTCTCAAGTAGGTGCCCGCCACAATGCCCAGTTATTTTTATCATTCATTTATTTTTTCTTGCAGTTGCCATTGTTCTTTAGCTGTCCCAGGCTGGGTTCCAACCGCGAGCTTTGGCGTATGTGTCTGGCACCGAAACGGCTGTGCTATGGGTGCCAAGCTATATATTTTTTGATTTTTAAATATGTATTTATTTATTGGTTTCCTAGCCTGGGGTGCAGTGGCATGATCACAGCTCACTGAAGGCTCAAACTCCAGAATAAAGTGATCCTTTTGCCTCAGCCTCCTGAATACCTGGGACTGTGGGGTCGGTGCCACCACACATGGCTGCACATTGGATCTTATGTGAAATCTTTCTATGTGTATCTTTGTGGAGATTCGAGAGAATCACGATAAATTGTGAAAGCTCTTGAATTTTATGCATATATTAATATTTTATGATTATGCTGGTGATTTTCTCCTTATTTTTGTTTTATTTTGGCTAGATTTGCTAACTCTATTATATATTTCATTTATGACTTCCAATTTGTGATCATTCTGAGATGTTTCAGTGGTGCTTTGCTGTTGTATTTTTTTGCTCATTTCTTCCACAGCATTCATTTCCTTTTTTGAAATCAACCCTAATTACGTTTGAAGAAATTATCTCTTAATTATTGTGTGAAGCATCTGTGACTCTCTAATCTAGGTGTCTTGCTCTCCTTTAGCCATGTAGAAGGTACGGAAATCAAACTACATTTAACAGATAATTTCTCCAAGACTCTAACCTCGGTTGAAGAAATACAATAATGTACGAAAATGAGGACAGTACATTCGTTCTCATACTAGTAACCATAGAAAGTGTCCATCAGAAGATACATGGATAAACAAAATATGGCAAGCGCGCACGCACACACACACACACACACTAAAATATTGTTTAATCATATGAAAGAATAAAATATGGTCACTTGCAACAACACGAATGGTCTGGAGGACATTACATTAAGTGAAATAAACTGGTCACAGAAAGACAAATATCACATGTTCTCCCTCATATCGGGGAGCTCACAAGGTTGATTTCATGGAAATGGTGAGTAGAATGGTGGTTAGCATAGGCTGGGGAGTGTATGGGAGAAGAAGATAATAAGAGATTTATTAATGTATAAAAAATACACTTAGAAAGAAGTAATATGATCTAAGGTTTGGTAGAACAATAGGATGACTATAGTTAGTAATTTATTGTATACTCAAATAACTAGAAGAGTGGAACTGACATGTTCTTAACACAAAGAAATGATAAATGTTTAAAGTGATGCATACCCAAAGTACCCTGATAATATCATTACTCATTGTATGCTTACATCAAAATATCACATGTACCCCATACATATGTGCAACTATTTATGTATCTGTAGAAATTAAAAACAACTTTATGTTCGATACATACATAAATATATTTCCTTCGGATTAAGTCAACAATTATATTATATATACAATTGGGCCTCCATATTTCTATGTTCAATCTGTGAACTCAACTAATCATATGTGAAAATATTTTTTAAAATAACTACAATGAAAAAGAAAACGAAATAAAAACATAAGGTAACTATTTACATGCAATCTACCTTGTATTAGGTGTAAATAATCTAGAAATAGTTTAAAGTATATGGGAGTATGCATACAGGTTATGCTCTTTTACATAAGGAACTTGAGAATCTGTGGATTCTGGTATCCACAGTGGCCTAGAACCGATTCTTGGTGGGGCTACTGTAAAGTAGTAGTAAATACACACACACACATACACATATATACATATATATACATATGTATAAATATAATTAAAAATATATCTGTATAATTAATAGATAAATATTTTTATGTGTTTCACAAATGTATGTTTTTTACTCAATTTTCTCTAACCCAAATCTCTGGCTTATTATATAAATTAAAATCCAAGAATGAATGACTCTCAGGTACAATATGTTATAGAAACCTATTACACTGATTACTTGGTAATAAAATACTGCATTTTATTCTATGTAAAGGGCTTTGTAAAAATATCTTCCCATTGTAACATCCCTGCTAATGGCACAATACTGTATTTCCTGTGTTTAGGTAAATTTAAAAAATCAGAGATGATCTGGCAGTAATGTTAACCACCTTTAAAGGTCTATTACTAAACTATATTTTTTAGTTTTCACAAATATATCTTTGATTGCTAAAATGAGTATGGCCAGATAAATTTTCTTCAAAACAGTTTTAAAATCTGTGGACTTTGCTTACTTTAAATATCAAGAGAAAGGTATCACTCCATCTTGTTAAAGTAATACTACCATAACACATATTTACCTCCTTTATTTTCCTTTGAAAAATACATAAGAGCATCAGTTCAGAACATGCCTATTCTCTGTATTACATTTTCTTAGAAAGTAACATTTAAATTAGGCATTTTGTAGACTCTGAGCACACATTGAACCACTTATTCTGATGTAATCAAATAAAATATTTCATTCAAATGAAATCCCAAAGCATCACATTTAATTAATGAAGTGAAATACTATTTTAAATCAATTATGTGTATATTTTAGGGGTTAGGTTCTAAGAAATGCTAGTAAAGTAGCATTTAAATACATATATTAAAATAGAATTTGTCATACATATATCAAAAAAGATTAATATTCAGAATATATAGAAAACTTCTAATCTTACAGCAAGAAAATACGTTAATCAATTTTTTTTTTCTAGTGCACAATTATCTTTTTCTCTAGTCAGGTGCCTCACTTCGAATTTGAAGGTGTTAAAGACTCAGAAAAAATATTCAGAATATATAGAAAACTTCTAAACTTACAGCAAGAAAATGCATTAATCAATTTTTTTTCTAGTACACAATTATCTTTTTTTATAGTCAGGTGCCTAAATTCGAATTTGAAGGTGTTAAAGACGTAGAAAGAACATTGTCAATCAAATATTATTTAGCACAAACAACATAATAAAGGCATAAGAGCTTCATTTCTCAAAGAT
>CAUYRH010117115.1:0-21132 GCA_963574655.1 Perodicticus potto | reverse complement strand
CTAAGAGAGCCAATAAAAAACACAAATTTTTTAAAATAACTCTTTTTCTTCTCATGAGCTTGTTTCATTGAACACAAACACAGAGTCTGGCAGTGTGAAGTAAAAGACGCCTTATACATGTACCACAATTTATTAATCCATTCGTGAGTCCATGGGCACTTGGGCTTCTTCCATGACTTAGCAATTATGAATTGGGCTGCAATGAACATTCTGCTACAGATGTCTTTGTTATAATGTGATTTTTGGTCTTCTGGGTATATATCTAGTAAAGGAATTATAGGATCGAATGGCAGGTCAATTTTTAGATCCCTAAGTATTCTCTAAACATCCTTCCAAAAGGAACGTATTAGTGTGCATTCACACCAACAGTGTAGAAGTGTTCCCTTTTCTCCACATCCATGCCAACATCTCTGGTTTGGGATTTTGTTATGTGGGCTAATCTTACTGGAGTTAGGTGATATCTCAAAGTAGTTTTGATTTGCATTTCTCTGATGATTAAGGATAGTGAGCATTTTTTCATATGTCTGTAGGCCGTGCATCTGTAAATTGTGGTACATGTATACCATGGAATATTACTCAGCCTTAAAGAAAGATGGAGACTTTACCTCTTTCATGTTTACATGGATGGAGCTGGAACATATTCTTCTTAGCAAAGTATCTCAAGAATGGAAGAAAAAATATTCAGTGTACTCAGCCCTACTATTAAGCTAATTTATGGCTTTCATATAAAGGCTATAACCCAACTATAGCACAAGAATACGGGGAAAGAAGCAAGGGAGGGGAGGGCAGGGGTGAGGTTGGGGTGAAGGAAGGGTAAATGGTGGGGCCACACCTACAGTGCAACTTAGAAGGGTACAGGCGAACCTTACTAAATGCAGAATACAAATGTCTTCATAAAATAACTAAGAAAATGCCATGAAGGCTTTGTTAATCAGTTTGATGAAAATGGTTCAGATTATATATGAAACCAGCACATTGTACCCCTTGATTGCACTAATGTACACAGTTATGATTTAATAATAAAAACAAACAAAAAAAGATGCCTTATAGTTAAAATATCCATAAAAGGCTGAAAGGGTGCAAGAAGACCCATAATGAACAGCTGAGCTCTCATTTTTGCTCTCTTCGATACTCTATCCTTCTATCTTTTTCTTATGCTCATCAAATTTATCTTCTTAAAGGATAAAGTTTCTTCCTGTACTATCACTTAACTTTCCACTCCTTATCCAGCCTTACGATCTGCACTTTTGTTTAACTATAGCTTACACATATCTGTAGTGGCTCCTATAGCCTCTCTATGTCTCACTGTCAGAACATTCTCCCTATATTTATATTATACATAAACTTTATTTTCCCTTCCTTCAACTTACCATGCCATTTGCCAGTATTTCTGTCTGCTTCTGAAGTGAACAGATTTCATTAACACGGAATGTTGTTCTGTGAACTAATAGATAGATCCTTGATACAACTCCAACAATACTTTAGTATGATGTTACTCATCTTAGAAATAATTTTAAAAGTTCTTATAATACTTTTAGTATGCACCTTAAAAAATATATAAAAGTAATTCCAAAATACATCTAGGAAACATCAGAAGATAGAGAGAGCATGCAATTTTGTACCTATGTGCTACTTCAAGGCCACTGAATCAATATCAATGAATCAATATAAAAATCATTTGGACTTAGGTTTGGAATTGAACAAAAGATTCATGGAAGACATATGTTCCTTATACCAGTTTATAGTGAAAAATATAAATCAATTGGGAGAAAACTCACCAGATTGGGAGGGAACAGCCTCCTCAGCCATCCACCCTGCTGGTCCTCTCACTTGTCAAAAAGAGATTAGTTTGAAACAAGAGCAGACTACTTCAACTCAGTGAAGCCAACCTTTCATTCTCCGACTTCCTTATACAGCATGCACCTCACTTAGCCCATCTGGGTACCTGAGCCAAGGCCATACCTGCTAGTGAAGTGGCAACTCCTCAATCAGAAGTACTCCTATGAAGAATTTTCAAAAACCAAAGAAAAACCAATCATCATTATTCTTTATTTCATTGAACCCACTATATTTTGTACATCAGTGCTTCAAGTGTGACAATCCATAGGCATCCCAAACATCCCTGGTCTAGGGATTGAATTTAAGACAACTATTAGTACACATTTAAAAACCAGTTGCAACCACTAACTCCAGGCCTTTTCTAATGATATGTGGATGAACTGTGTGGATTTTTGTGGACCTGCTGAAACTACCTGCTTGAAAGTGTGTGTATATTTTGATCTGTCTTGGAAAAGGAGAAAAACTTTCATCAGTTTTTCAAAGGGATTTGTGATATAAAAGGAAAAAAATAATAAATGCAGAAGGACATCACATAAAGGATTATATTAGGCAGTCTCAAAGGAGCAAAAAAAGCAAGCTCAAAAGTCCAAAGCACTTATTCACATTGCTTTCTGCAAGAAACAAAGACCAAGATAGAAATTAAGCAAACACTTCTCACTTTACAAATAACCAGTGCATTGGCTCAAAATCCTTCTGGAATTAACACTGATATGCTCACTATTAATGTCATTTAATTGTAATTCAGAAGCAATTGCCTTTGGTGTAATTTCTTTTTAAATTTCTATAAATTTATCTTTTTCCTATGAAGGGAATGTTTATTGGAAGTAAATTAATTTCTTACCCACAAAAGGCCCATTAATACTTGCTTCTCTTCTGCTCGTATTGAAGCATGATTTAATAATGATGTTTGTGTCTTTAGAATTCTCTAGTCTCCTGTCAAAAAGACCATGTCTATCATGTTGATTTGTTTCTAACTACCAGAGGTTAATGAACAGAGGTAATACAACTTCTGGTATCTTGTGTTGCAACTATTTTCAGTGAGAACTACTTAGCAATACAGATCTTGCCAATTTGAGTGTGTGTAAATACCTAACTCATTATTTTTCAATTGACTAAACTCATTTGGGAAAATTTTCAAAAGATAGAACCTGGCAAAATGATTGACTACCCTTTTTCATGGAGACGATATGTTGATGTATTTAAATGAACAGAATTTATGTATATTTTATAGAGCACATTTATGATTTAAAACATCTTTTTGATTTTTTTGAATGGTACTAGTTTATTTTTAATTAAAGACCTAAATTATTAATAGTTTTTGAAGTCTTAAAAACTAATGTATGCATTTAAAGTTCATAACACTTTTATGTAAATAGATTGAAAGTCTAACAGAGGACATTTTATATTATTATGTAAAGTTTATTCACATTGGTTTGAATATATATGTGGTTTAACAGAGCATAATTCATTGAATAGCTTTTCCTAAGAGTGTTTTCCTATTTAATTGGATCGAAATTAGATATAGACGTTTTCTAAACTTATAAATTACAAATCAGAACACATCCATGAAAATGCATTCAGCATTTAAGGAAAGGTCTTGAGGGTGTGATTTGGTTATTTTATGATTCACTGAACTATTTTTCTTATTTCTACATTTCTTATATCCTATCACCATCTATGAAAGTATGACATTCATATCATATTCCATACCCAATATTGTAATGACACACTGTCATATTTAATCCAAAGAAAAAAGGAAATGAATTTTTAAGGATTTATGTGCCAAACACTGTGCCATATAACATTCAGATTAATGTTTTATAAGACCAACCATGATTTTTATATGTGAAAACTGTCAATATGCAATTATTTAACAAATAAGCAGCTTGAGAAGGAACTAGAAATGTAGGTTCTATCAAAATTTAAGAGACTCTGCTTTAGAATGATGCATTTAAATGAAATTTAGGGAATTCATTCTCATTTACCTCAACTTTTAAAAATATAATCTCTTTTCAACATGACTTGCTGAGTTATGATACGATAATGAAGAAACCTCTGAAGTTAGTAATTTCAAAACTAAAAGTTTACATAGTCCACACACTACATGCTCTGCATAGGTCAGACCAAAACTCAGCTTGTTGAAATCATTGAGGGATCAAGTCTGTTGGACCTGCAAGTAGACATAGGCTTCCATGATCCCAGAGGTGGAAGTAAGAGGACATAGTGATCCATAAGCTGGCTCGTAGGGACACTGCCCAGAGGTAATATATTTTACCACTAAACATATTTCATTGACTAAAACAAGATATGGGGCCAACTAGATAAATGTGAATTAAGTTCTCTAAAAGAGGAATTATCTGGTAGTTTAACAGATATATAGTCATCTCAGATAAATTATTAGAGAAAAGGATCAAATTCCTTCTACTTAAAATGGCAAGCTTCTCTTCTTCTACTACTAAGAAAACTATAATAATGATCCCCATGGATACTTAACCATAGTGAAGTATGTGGATAGAGTAGCAGAGTAGACTAAAACAAATTTTTAAGTCTTAATTTCATATATAATTCCCTAGTTTGGGTCATAGTTATTGTACATATAAATCACATGATCCTGGAACACCTGAGTTCTATTCTGTGATCCTTGGTTATCTTATCTGTCATATGGGAGTACATTTATTTAGCTATTACAGTGTTTGGGGAGGTCAATTGAAGCAATGTTTATGAAGCAAGACACTCTGAAGGCATACAAAGTTGAAGAATAGTGGAGTGTATTTTACTACTCAATATGAGAGAGAGATATTGAGTAGTACAATTCTCTCCACTATTCTTTTTCAATGTATTCGTACACATGTATATATATAGTAGAACCTCTATAAATTGATCACTCAAGGGACCATAACATATAGAGGTGGTCAGCATAAGGAACCAGGCCTACTGTATTGATACATACATGTGATGCATAGCCAGTCTGTGAAAATTAGGTCAACTTTAGGAGGTGGTCACCTATGGATTTTCTACTCTCTCTCTCTGTGTATGTGTGTGTGTATCCAATTTACTTTGAGAAAATTGATAACATTCATGGTATACTATCAGAAAAAGTAACATTTTTATTTCCACAAATATTTGAAATATATGAAAGAGAAACAATTCACTTTTTCTCAATGTGGAGATAGTGTGGTACATAAATGATTGCCTAATGTCATAAAGGACATAGCCAGTCATTATTCTACCAGCTCGTTTCTCAACAGAGGCTGAAATCCTAATGAAAGAAGTATTCTGAATTTCATAATGGAATGATTGGAAGCCCTGAAGACTCAAAACAGCAGAGAATGATAAAGAACAAAGAAACAAATAAAGCAATGAAAAAAGTGCTTCACAGGATAGATATATTTCTTTTTGTCGGCTGATACTCCCTTCAGTGAGATGCATCCCTTTCATATCAGTGGAAATTCTAGAGATAACAAATGAAAAAAACAATGAGTCCTATAGGAACATTTGCAGGCATTCAGTATCAGAGATATAACAGCATTTTCTCCAGAGTAAAAACAAGTATTTAAAAAAAAAAAAAACTTTTAAAAAGTTCTGTTGGTGTAGGAACACCAACAATATTAGATGTGTGAGAGACAGGAATTTAAACTCTAACTGTGGAAATAAGGTTGACATAACTCAAATTTAAATGAAAGACAATACTCACCATAAAGAGTCACTCTGCTGTGGTGCTAACTCCTACATGCATTGTGTATTTGTATTTATGTATGAAAGAGACCACTTTGGAAGTGAGGATTCTTTCAACCATGAATTATGTCAACAAATATTTTTGATGGTTGCTACGTAGCAGTGACTCTGCAGGCATTAGGATCATAGTGAAAAAAAGTAGGCTAAGTCTTTCTTGAACATGTAGGCTAATGGGCAATCCATTTAAAATAAGAAACATACAAATGAATAAAGTAATTATAAACCTGTGTAAGGACTAAAATTAAACCAAAAATGCAAGCAACACAAAAATGAAAAAAAATCATTAAAGGAGGTAGTCTATCAGCAACCTTTTTCTGCAGTTACAGATTGTCTCAGTGGATAAGATCACACACACTTATCTCTTACTCACGAGTCTTCAACTTGGCAGCGGCTCTACTTGACTGTGGTCATTACATCTTCCTATCCTGGGAGTTTAGGTTGAAGAAACAGCCCCTATCTGTTACATAATGTTCTGATGAAGAAAACAAGATAGAAAGGTCAAACCAATACACAGAGGCATAGTAAATACTTTCCATATTGAAAAGGTTTGGGGTCACCAGATGAGGGGTCTTGATGTGAGGAATGAAGAGGCTTAACACAGAGTCTGTGTCGGGGGACCAAGGAACTCTGGGAAGAGCTCTGGCAAGTAAACCTCAGGTCCATATTTGTTATCATAAAATGAGAAGTAGACAAGAGCTGCTTATCCGACATGAGCACTGATTTGGGAGGAGGTGGAGAAGGTCAGGTAGGTATCTACACCTTTGTTTTTGCAAAACCTCAGACCTTGAGCACAACCTCTGCCTCCAGAATCAAGAGACCTTTGGAATCTAGAAAAGCTTTACCATAATTGTTATTGCCACACCTCACATATACATTTTCTCTTGGGGACTAGTTTTCTGATCTTTTGTCTGCACACAACTCACATGACATTCTCGTGATTCTCTAGATCTCTCAAGCAGGAAGCTAGTCTTATGCTAAAGATCAGGACTCAATTTTCCCTGAAACATATGAAATACACATACCCTACCTAGAAAGAAACCTAGCTCTGGTCAAGAATGGGCATGCCAAAGGTAGACTATACATGGAAAATACTCTTGCAGGAGAAGAAGGTAATCAGAAAACATTGTACAATATACCAGTATGTTCTCTAAGTCCTAAAGACCTATTTACCTTCCACATGAAAATATAATGTTTTCTTCTGCTGGAATTAACCTAAAAAAGTCTCATCCAGTCATGACATTTCAATTATACTCCAGGTGTGGATGCAGATCGTCCTGTTCTAACTGGATACCACTAAATGTGTGTCAGTGACCTCGCAAGCACAGCACACAATAATACAGAATAGCCAAAATGAACGCATGAGAAGACTCACTCATGGGTTTCTGGTCCATGGCAATTCTGAAATACCACTGGTACAATATTGCAAGTTTCCTTTATTTGTGGACAAGGAATGTTCATCATTGAGACCCATTATGTTCCTTAGGAGCACACACTTTGTCCAGAGTTCTCTGTGATTCTTGCTCTTGCTTCTGGAAGGTCCTTACTTTTACAATCATCTTCTTGGCCACATATGAGGGTTGGACACTACACTATCTCTGGTTGCTGAACAAACCTCTTTAGATGAACTTCTTCTAGGTAGAAAGTAATAGAAATAAAATACTATTTTTTTTTCCTCAAGTAGTCAAAGTTTTTCTTAATAAATTTGGTGACAGTGTGGAGTATACAGAAGTGTCAAAAGTGTTGCTGGTTTTTAAAAATTCAGTAAGTTAAAAAAATCTGTTTTATTTCATTCAGCTTCATATAATAGTCATAACTATGATTCTTTTTGAGATACTATTCCCATTCTTCTTTCCATCTTTCCATCAATTTAGGTGTATGTATGTTATGCCTTTCAGGTGTCAATAGAGCTACAGGATTTTTCTTATTTCCCAGAGCCATTTGGAATGTTCACAGCACAAAGAAATGATAAATGTTTGTACTGAAGGATATGTCAATTATCCTAACTGGATATTACATATTGTATGCATGTATCAAAATATAACATGTACATCAAATATGTACAACTATTATATACTTATTTTTTAAGAAGCAAATCAGCTAACTCTCATCAGCAGAATATCTTAATATGACAGATATAATAAAATATGATGTTATAGCCAAGTTCTATTGGTAGAAATTTCCATTTAGTCAGATTTCAATACAGAATCAATGCAAGCTCATTTTAGCTTCCAAATACAAAAATTTGATTTTCATTACGCTATTGCAGGTGACTCTGCTAGGTTCTTAGTGTGGGCAGCTCTGCTAAGTTTTACTAGGTTCTGGTTGTCTATAATCTTTTCATTCTGGGACTCAGGCTTAGGATTGGATATTATATGATGGCAGAGGATAGTAATAAGAAGCTAAAACAAATGATTTGAGCTGTTTTAAAGCTCTCTTTCAGGAAGGGAATGTATTAAGTGTGTTCTGATAAGACGTTGAAATGGTAACCACTGCTGATAGATGAAGAGATATATGCTGCCTACAGGAAGGTGTGGTGGACTGACTGTTTGTGTCCACATAGAAAACGTATGTTGAAATCCTAACCTCACTGTGATGGCATTAGAAGGTGGGGGTATTTGGTGATCTGGTCACAAGGATGGAACCTCTGTGAATGGGATTAGTGGCCCCATCAGAAGAGTCCTGAATCACTGTGCTCCACGTCTGCTGTATGAGGATGTATGTCGTAGGCTCCCTACAACCAGAAGAGGGATCTAGCCATGCTGACACCCTGGTCTCAAATTTCCATCCTCTAGAACAGTGTGAAATATGTTTTTTGTTATTCATAAGACACCTAGTCTGTGGTACTTTGTCAAAACAGCCCCTGCTGACTAAAAGGCATGACAAGGATATGAATGAATAAGAAGGAGTAATCAGAAACAACAACATGATTTACCCTGGAAATACTCAGGATAGGGTGTTTTGTGCATGTGGAATGAAGAGGTAAGAAAAAAATTAGCATAACTATAGACTTTGAGTTGAGAAAGGACTGATGGGTTTAAACATCCCTCAAAAATGCCTTTACTGAAATGCAGTAAGAGATAAGGAGAGGCAGGAGGGTGAGGAAAAACCATGTAAGCTGAAGCCAGATCCACCAGCTGCACAGGCTAAAGCAGTGAATTTAAATCCTCACATGCAATGGGAGGCCATAAAGTTTATTTCCTAAGGGGAAGGAAATAACTTATGTTTGAGTTTAATATGCATTTACATTGTCCATGGTGGGGTTTAAAAGCAGTATGACCACCACACAATGGTATAATTCCTGGGTACTTGCCACTTTCTCCCAGGAGGCTTCCGTAGCCTGAATGCTGTCCTCTAGAAAATAGCTGCATGCTCTACCTGTTGGGAGAGAGGGCAGGAAACCAGAGACTGCCCCGCATGTATGTTTGTCTCTTCTATTAGAGAGAAGTGGATGATGAGCACACTTAGAACTTCGAAGAAAATGAAAAATTTTGGAGAAATGTTGAAGAATTGAGAAACGTCAGTTTCCTGGCTACCGCAGCCTCTATAATTCTCACCTCAAGATATTCACATTTAGGCATATATAGGCGTATATACCTATACGTTGGTATAATTGATTTGCAGGGGCATGATCAGAATCTGTGACTTACTTCAAAAAAATGATGTGACATGCCTTTTCATATGTGATTATGTATGCAGGATGATTTCATGTAAGATCATAACAGGTCAAACGAGAAGGAGGCCTTGCTTGGTGGTGGTGAGGAAACCCAATGACAACAGACTCAGGTTGACTCTGGGTGCCAAAGGCAGCGAAGAATGGAAACTTCCAGCCCTGTGGCCACAAGAAAATGAATGCCTCTCCCACCCACACTGCTCACATCTTTGCTGCCTTCTCTACCTCTTAGTAGGGGATTACTTAACCTGAGGTCTTATCCTCCACTTTTTGTCAAAACTGGCAAATGCCACAAGAGAAAACGTGTCTGTAGTTTCCTAATTTTCAAGTCCTTGGTCCTTCAAATGCTTCCAGCAACCATATGAGTGAGAAAACTGATTAATTCCTTAGCTGTGAATGAGAACTAGGCCCAGGCCAACATTCTTTTTTCTAGTCTAACAAGAGCCTAAGCCAAGGACAGAGCAAAGCCGTGCCCAGATTCCTGAGCCTCGGAAAATGGTGGATAATGTGTGTGTTCTTTAACCTGATAAATCTGTGACAATATTCATGCAAAGTAATAGAAAACTAATGCAAGTTTTATTCAGAGAGGTCATAGATCTATTTTTTCCCAAAATAATTAAAGAAAATTATTGTTTTCCTTGAATTATTTGAAGATTTGTCTTCATATTGTTACTTCAGCTTTAAAAATAGAAGTAATTAACCAGATTTGGCTATTAAGTCCTATGCGGTGTTTTGTGTAAGGTTCCCTAGCATGCCTTTTCTCCTGATGTTTGCTTTAATAATTTTGGCATGAAAGGAGCACAAGGGATTTTTCCCACATTCACCTGCCATTGTATTAAGCATATTCTTTCTTTTGGGGGAAAACAGCATGAGTTGTCCAAAATGATTTTATTTTCTCTTCAAAGTTTTCAGGAAAAAAAAAAATTGACTGAATTTTGACCTCAGAATTCCCGAATAGAGACGTCTAAATTTTATCAAGGCAAAATAAAATGTTGGAGGTTGAATCCAATAATAAATATTTCTGAAATAAGTGCACAAATCATTCTTTTTGCTTTGTATGGTATGATAATTACATATAAATTAAATTACTTATATTCTTGTAGATTTTGAAAATTTATAACAATTGAAATATTATTTAAATATACTACGTTCCCAAAAAATGTTAGCAGAGGTAAATGTTGTGTGCTTTTATCATTCCTATTTAAAATAAAATGTGTTTGAAGTGTACTATTTGAATATATTAAAAACTAGACAAGAAAGAAAATGGCAAATGGTAACACTGGTATAGACCTTGTATACGGGGCAATAAATTGACATTGCAGGCTTATTTTTGTGTTGATGGCTTTATCTTCACATTAAGTCAACCTAATTTTCTTGGATGAGAAGATAGCCAAAGACAACTGAGCTACAAACTTGCTAATTTGATTGTCTTAATTATTGTTTTCAATTTAAATTAAACTAAATGGCTGGGATAGAAATTTGAAATGGAATCTAACCATGGGCACTGCTATTTCTAATCTTATAAAGAGAAAGAATGGGACTCAATTTCTCTTAATATAGTCAACAAATAAGAACTTAAACTCTCTTTTAGAGGTATTACTGCTCAGAAAGCACTCAAATGTTGACTTAAAGCTTATCTGTTGCATACCATTAATTAGGATTTAATGTGCAAGTTCATTAAGGAAAGGCAACCACTAGATTTATTCTGGTTTTTATTTTAATTGCAGTAGCTATAATGTAAAATATACTATCCTGCACTTTTAATTACAATATACCCTTATGTAGTTTGAATTAAGAAATGATCAAGAATGCATGTAGTTTTCTTAATTGTTATGACTGGTTTTGCACATCTGTTATTACCTCACGTATTCTTAAAGGTAAGTTCATACTTTAGATATTTTAGATTTCAGTCAATTAAAACTAGGAAGGCACAAAACCATCAACCAAGAATAATGATTTTTATTCTCTAGCTTCATCTTGATAGCAGACATTTATTGTTTACTTTATGTTTTAAATTATAGCGTGTTGACTTGAATATTACAATAGACTTCATTTAATTTGATTATGTGTTACCTACTCACCCAGTTCCTCATGTGATGAAATTCTTATTTCTAGATCAGTATATTGTAAGTCAGGTTCTTATGCAAAAGTCTTAAATAGCCAAATTAAAAAATAAATAAATGCTTACTGGAATTCAGGCAAAAACCAAGTTGGACAATTCTAACTGTGTCTAAACAGGCAACATCAAAAATGCAATATAATTGTAGCAAAGTGGGATAATTATATCAAGAAAGCCTACTCCTATGTTGTACAGATTCCTGTCAACTTTGTCACTAGTTGTTAAACTTTAATTAAAGGGGAGCATTGTCAGTCACTTTGCTTCCTAGTTTTAAGCAAGTGAGCGTATTAGCATTTTCAGTTAGGGTTATATTATTCATTGTCAGAGCCCCTTTGGATGGCAATAAGTGTACATCTCTCGTTTTCTCTTTTTGGGAGTGAAAAGGCGGAGTGAGATCATGGTCACTGTTCTGTCAAGCTCACTCTAACTCCTGCAGAACCTTGAGGATTATTAGATGTCAGAGGAAAAATTCTACAAGTTAAAAAACTTCAGCTCTTTTGTTATTTCATCTAGAAAATAAGGGGAAGAAAACAAAATAATGAAATACTGTTAAAAGTATGCATGGTGTTTCGACTGCCAGGATAAAATCCCCAACAACCTACGAAATAGATTAGTATGGAAAAATCAATTTAGTGGGTGGTAGAAAAATGATTATGTAAAATAAAGTTTAATGGAACGAAATATAATTTAAAAAGCAATACCTTTTAAGGGATGCAAGATAACAGTGATACCTTGGAATCTGAACTTAATCTGTTCCAGAACCCCGTTCCAGTTCCAAATCATTCAAGTTCCAGGACAATTTTTCCCTTTTAAAATGATAGAAACTAGATTAATCCATTCCTGGGTTACACAAACTCAAATTTTCAAAATGATTTTAACAGTAAATACACTGAATTTTAAGGTAAAATATTAACAAATAAAAATAATTGAAAAAAAAGGAAAATTAATACAATTAAAAATATAAAAACCCAAAAATATAAAGGCCTGTTTCATCACAATTGAAAACTTGGTTCAAAACATATCCCTCAATGTTCACAAACTCCTTAAACTCCTTTACAAACTTTTCTACTGCTTCTAAATTAGAACTGGCAGGCTCTCCATGCATAACAACACTATGGGTCCCAGTCGTTTTCTTCAAATTCTGGAACCACCCCCGGCTGGCTTTAAACTCCTTTTGAGTGCTAGTATGAGGCAAGCCTTTCACTGAATCATTGAGGAAGGCCTTGGCATTCTCACAAATTATCATCTCAGAAATCACTTGGCTAGCCTGCTGTTTTTCATTAATCCACACTAAGAGGAGTTTTCCCATCTCTTCCATACTTTTGGATCTCCTAGAGGTCAGCATCCTAACCCCTTTCACCACATCAGCTGCTTTGATAGCTTCTTTATTTTTCAAAATTGTAAAAACAGTAGATTTAGGCATCCCAAACATAGCAGTGAGATCAGCCACACGTGTTCCACTTTCATGCTTAGTGATAACAACTTTCTTAACTGAAGTAGCTCTAACAGCCATCCTTTTCCTCTTATTTTCCTCCATACACTTTTTAGGACCCATGCGTAATACACTTAATGTTATTCTATTAAAACACACCCACACACACACAGCACAAAAGCATAAACTTAGCAGTTAAAAAATCACACGAAAATCTCTACAGCTTTCAACAACAAACTGAACCACACACTGTATTAGGTTAAAACATGGTGTTAGGTTAACACACGGTGTTAGCTAAGACATGAGCAGGGTAGGGGAAGTAGACTATTCTGGGCTGTTTAAAGAACAAAATTGACCAAGATTTCAGTTGCAGAGTTTAAAAATTGGGGCTGGGGTTCAACTGCTAGAGTTTCTACAGAAGAATTGATCAATAGGAACTTTCCATAAGAAAAGGGAAGAGGGAAGTTGGTCAATGTCCCATAATTGATCAGTGCCTTTTTAATATCTTGGGGACTTTCCAAAAAAGAAGTTAGTCAGGAATAGTTTGAATCAGTTTGACCAGGACCCTAGGTGAACCAGTCCATGTGCACATATGAGAAACATGGGACTATTTAGAGAACAATTGGTACTTCCCAAAAGTTAGAAATAAAAACCAAAGCCTGTGTTATCCACCAGGCCTTCAGCTACTACAGCAAGGCCTGGCTTGTTGCAAGCCATTAACAAACTTTTTCTTTGCTTAAACTCCATTTGTCGTTTTTTTTCATTGTTTCAGTGATCACCTCCTTGAAGCACCTCCTCCCTCAAACATCAAGACCTAACCATACTAAATTCTATTTAGTATTCACAAAATTCTTCTGCTGGTCCTTAAGCTTGAAGGTACAGGTGTTACATTTAACTGAATATGAGGTAGAATTTTTGATCAATTGTCTTATAAAAATTAGAAGGATCCTTCTATCTGAAAATGAGTAGACAAATTCAGAGTCTACCTCTGATATATTTAAAGGTCGGGAAAAGGACGGAGTAAGCCCAAATGCATGTTAAAAGGCAGTGATTATAGGAAACTGCATCTGCTTACTGTGAGGCCCTGCGCTGGATCTATTCTTTACACTATTTGTATTTCTATAAGTAATTTTAGAAGACTAGAAATAGAATCCTTTTAACAGGTCTTTCATGACAGTATCCCCAAGGAAGAAATATAGACATTGTTTCTCTGTTTTCATTTTCTGGAGACCCATTTTTCACCTAGAGCATTGTTAAATTAATGACTCATACAAGTACCCATGTTCTCAAGAGACTAAAGATTAATAAGCAACCTTCTGGGTAGAAAAGAAAAGAATAAATTTCAAGGTGACAAAAGTTCAACCTTCTTTTCTTAGTTGGGGTCTTGCAGGGAAGCTTAGAGAAGGAACAAAAACAATCTTTTTCTTTTTTTCTTGATTTCCTCTTAAGCACAATTTTGCTCTCCTTGGGGAACTAACTATGGAGCAATATTTCAAAGAGCAATGGTCTTTGATGGTCTGATGATGCAATGAAAGGTCCTTTATTTCAACCAGCTTTAGATTATCTTCCACAAATATCACTCTTTGTTATCAATATATTCTGATTGTAATAAATGAAGTACTGTCTTCCTTTGCATAAGTCTTTCTAGAAGCTATATCTAAAGAATTGATACTGATTATATGTTTTTGAACTCCAGTATACTTTTTATAATCCTCTCTCTTAACTTTTGAGTTGTTCCCCAGAAATGATGAACTCAGACCCCCTGGCCTCAGTGATCATCCTATCTGGGACCTCCCAAAGTGCTGGGACACATGGCCTAAAATGATGGATTTTCTATAAGAAAAAGGAGTTGAAATTCTGAATGTACCAGGGCAGACTTCCTGAGGGTAAGATTTCCTATGGACCACAGCGTGCCCCCAATGCCTGTAGCCTCTTGTGAGCTATATCAAAATCTGCTTCAAAGCTCTTCCTTTAAAAGTCCACAAAGCCCCTTGGTTGGAGAAGTGGATTGGAGAAAGCTTTTCCTGTTCTTCTGGCAAGATGTTTATCATATTAAAAATCCCTTTCTTGGGGCGGTGCCTGTGGCTCAGTGAATAGGGCACTGGCCCAATATACCAAGGGTAGCAGGTTTGAACCCAGCCCCAGCCAAACTGCAATAACAACAACAAGAAAATAGCCGGCTGTTGTGGCAGGCGCCTGTTGTCCCAGCTTTCTGGAGGCTGAGGCAAGAGAATTGCCTAAGCCCAAGAGCTGGAGGTTGCTGTGAGAGCTGTGATGCCACAGCACTCTACCGAGGGCAACAAAGGGAGACTCTGTGTCTAAAAATAAATAAATAAATAAAAATAAAATTCCTTTCTTCTTTAGCAATTGTCTTTATCTCAGTAAGTAGATCTTTTTGCAATGAATAACTAGACCTGGACTGAAATCTCCCTGTGGGGATTATTTTAGTGTTCAAATAATTATTCCAATTGAGCTTCCCCACCCTGATACCATGTGCATTCAGACCGTAATATAAAATTAGCTAGTTTCTATGAGCCAGACTTTTGGTGTTTCCACTCAATAAAGCTCTACTACTACTTAGATGAAACAAATAAGCAGACATCATTACATTTTCATATTAAAAGACACAAAAATGAAAACTGTTATAATTATATATACATTGTATGTTGGTTCCTTTGTTAACAAATAGCTAGTCTATAAGAGTGAATTTAGCCTAGTTTAAATTAGTATACTTCCTTCAGTTTTAAGATATTTTTATTTAAATAAATGTACAATACAATAATAAATTTATTCTAGTTGAAGATGCTAAAAACTGAAAATATCTTCTGATGAATATATAATATGTACATGTCTCAATGTTTTATGCATTAAGTTGAGGTATTGCTTTCAATAATCCATAGTATTGATTGTTCAATCACATACATGAACATATATCTCCATAAACATGGATAAAGACTATGGATTTTGTAGTTGATTGTAATTTTCATTTACCTATTTGAAAAAATTGACCTGAAAAAACTATTCAATTAATAACACTGTTTATCTACAATACTATTTTTCTTATCTATTTTGAATTTTCTATTTTCTTTTCTTTTTACCTTAAAAGTAATTTTATTTTATTTTATTTTATTTTATTTTATTTATTTATTTATTTATTTGAGACAGAGCCTCAAGCTGTCACCCTGGAGAGAGTGCCGTGGCATCACAGCTCACAGCAACCTCCAACTCCTGGGCTCAAGCAAGTCTCCTGCCTCCGCCTCCCAAGTAGCTGGGACTACAGGTGCCCGCCACAATGCCCGGCCATTTTTTGGTTGCAGCCGTCGTTGTTGGGCGGGCCCGGGCTGGATTCGAACCCGCCAGCTCAGGTGTATATGGCTGGCGCCTTAGCCACTTGAGCCACAGGCACCGAGCCAGTAATTTTATTTTTTAATTTCCTTATATCTATTTTCATTTTTTGTATGCTTTTTAAGATTAAAAAATTAACAATTTAGAGCATTTCCTGTAGCAAATATTCTTCAAAAACATTTAATCTATTAAAAATGTTAAATTAAAGCTTTCCTGCTACTTGGGAGGCTGAGGCAAGAGAATTGCTTAGGCACAAGAGTTTGAGGTTGCTATGAGCTGTGATGCCACAGCACAATACCAAGGGCGACATAGTGAGTCTCTGTCTCAAAAAAAAAAAAAGCACAAAACTATAAAACAGCTTTCCCTTCTCTTCCTGAACAATTTAGCTGTTGGGGACCAGCCCCAAATTATGCCATGAGTTCCTTCCCAGTGGCTGGTGGAGATGAGAAGGTGAGGGAAAAATGAAAAATCAAGAAACTGGAGAATGTTTTTTAAAGAGCAATTGGGTCATAAGTCTGTCCACCTTCAAATCATGAGGACTGCGAATAGCCCCTTGCTCCAGGCTAGTTCCATTTTTATCATATACACCTAATCAGGGAAGGCTAACCATTGCATCATGGTTCTTGCTGGGCTTGCATTTTCTAACTAAACCATTTCTTTAATTAGACTGATTGACATTTTACTAGTTGCTCTAAGTTATTTATGATCTTAACACAAACAGAGCATGAGATAGGGAACACAGTCCAGGAGAAGGATGTCAAAACAGACCCCAATTGGGCCATGCACACAAATAACAGGAGTAGCGATTAACACTCAAGAAGCCTTGTGCTCAGATGTATTAACACTTCTGATCATTCTGAGATGATGAAAGAAAGGAGATATTTTTCTCTTTAGTCCTGAGAGAAGAGGTTTAAATGGTCTGTAGACCCTAATTCCCCCAAAGCACTCATTCTCTCTGAGAGGGCAGCCCCTCCTGGGTGAGCCTTGCCTGCTCAGTGACCTGGCAGCAGAGCAGTCTCACTGGGAAAGGGGTGAAGTTTCAGCAAGATAGCCTTCTCATCTTAAAGGGTCCAGGCTTCTAGGCAGTACATTTTGTATGAGATTTTGGGTTACTCTAATCCACTTCTATCCTGTCTCTGGTCCCTTTTGCCCATCACCTACAATCATTTTCTTACTTTAATTTCTAACCTACTTACAACAAACAATTAAATATTGGTTTTAAGCTTATTAAGCCATTATAACTAGAAATGCAAGCACATCAGGATATGACTCCTCCTTAAGTACCCATATTTGCATCCACATTTAGCCCTGAAGCCATGAGGACAGGCAGAGTAGGCACCTGCCATTGTGGGAGCCACCTGCTGTGAGTTGTCACAGCCTGATGGGTGTGAGGATGGCGGCCATGTGTGGGCATTAGTGACCAAGTAGGGAAAGGAGAGTGTCCACAAAGGATATGAGCACACAAAGGATATGAGCCCAACATGGTGTCAGAACCCAAGTAGAATGAAGAAGTCCATGCAGCGGGCAGCCAGTGTAGATGTTAGAGCCCAAGATGAGGCATCAGGGCTCAAATGAGTGAGGTCAGTGTCTGTAATGGGGGCAGGGGATCTGGTGTGGTGTGACCGGCCAGAGCAGCTGAGCACAGAGGAGATGCCTTCATGTGGGCAATTGGAGCCCAAGTGCAGTGAGCAGGGGTCCATGCCAGGAAGGTACAGTGGGGTGTCAGTGTCAGAGCAGGGTAAGAAACTCATCTTTGTTGGGGGTAGGGCACAGCCTGGTGTATTTTCACATGCCCTGAATTTCCTATTTTCATTTGTCATTTATCTTAACTAAACATGCACAAAGTTTCTTTCAAAATCAATGACCTTCACTAAGAGGATGTCCTTATCTCTTTTATATACCCATACATGTATTATTACTACATAGTTTTCGCTCTTTGCTAAACATGAACTTATTCAGATGTTTTGAAACTCTGAATTAGCATTTAATAAATAAATATTCTTTAGTGGGAAATATATCAGTTCATTCCAATTAAAACAGACAATCAATTTATGTAATGTGGTAGACAGGGTAAGATATGGAATCTGACAAAATATCCTACTCCTTATTAAACCTCCAGGACTATCTTACATGTGTGGCAACTTTCTTGAAAGCGTAATTCTATATATTTTTTATTTTCTTTTTTTTCTTAATTATTTCAAAAGATTTAGGGGTACAACTGGATTATGCTTACATGGGTGAATTGTATAGTGGTGAAAGTTGGTACTTTAGTGTAACTGACACCCAAATAGTGTAGGTTGTGCCCAATAGACAATATTTCTTCCCTTACTCCCTTATATACTCTCCCCTTCTGAGTCTTTGATATCCTTTATATCACACTTTATGACTTTGTATACCGACAATTTAGCTCCCAATTAAAAATGAGAACATGCAGTATTTGGTTTTCCACTCCTGAGTTATTTCACTTTTATGGCTTCTAGTTCCATACGAGTTGCTCCAAAAGACATCATTTCCTCCTCTTTTTACAGCGGAGTAGTATTCCATGGTGTATACACACCACAATTTCTTTATATCATCATTAGTGGATGGGTACCTAGGTGTATTCCTTATCTTTGCTATTGTGAATTGTACTGCGATAATCTTATAAGTGCAGTTAATTTTTGATGTAATGACTTCTATTTCTTTGGGTAGATATCCGATAGTGGGATTGTGGAGCAAATAGCATATCTAATTTAATTCTTTACATAATATCCACATCATTTTCCACAGAGAATGCCGTAATGATCAATGTTCATCATTCCCAAAACAGACTATTTACATTCTCACCAACAGCATATCACTATTCCCTTTTCACCATAAAGCCAACATTAATTGGGTTTTTTTAACTTTTTAATATGGCCAATCTGACTGGGATAAGTACAGTAATATATTATTATGGTTTTAATTTGCATTTTCCTAATGGTTACTGATGTTGAAACTTTTTCTTTTTTTTTTTTTTTTTGCCATTTGCATGTCTTCTTTTGAAAAAATATCTGCTCATGAAGTCATTTGTTCCTTTTGTAATGAGATTATTTGTTTTTCTCTTGTTTTTTTTTGTCTCTTGTTAATTCCAGATGTTTAGTCTCATCTTAATTCCAGATGTTAGTTTTTGTCAGATGTGTAGCTTTCAAATATTTTCTTTCATTCTGTAAGTTGTATATTTGCTATGTTAATTATTTCTTTAGCTGTGTAGAAGCTTTTAAGTATATGGTTATTTTTCCCAATATTGATTCTTCTACTTTATGAGCATGGGATTTTTTGTGAATTGTTTGTGTCATCTACAGTTTCTTTCATCATTGTTGTGTAACTCCTCTTATACAGATCTTTACTTCTTGGTTAAATGTATTTCTAGGCATTTTTTTTCACCTATCATAAATGAGATTGAGCTCTTGATTTCCTTCTTAGCTTGGTCATTTTTGGTGTACTGATTCCCATACATTGATTTTTCAGGCTGAGACTTAAGAAATTTAGGAGTCATCTGACAGAATCTTCACAGTTTTATGTAAAATATCATATCAATGTGAGAGAAAACTCGACATCCTCTTTCCTCATTTGAATGTTCTTCATTTTTGTCTTGCTTAACTGGACTAACCAGGATTTCCAGTAATTCTTTGTTATATAATCATAACTCCACACATAACTTTAATCTGGCCGGTATGGCTTGTCTTTCCAAAGTTTTAACACATTGTGCATCACAAACATCATATTCTATACTTATCCCCATAATAAATTTAACGAAGTGGTACTTTTACACCTTAGAGATTAAGATAGTGATTGTTTACCACTCTCCCTCTTAGATTCTGAAAGAAATAAGGTTTACCTATTTTATTGACCTTTTAAAAAAACCAACTTTTTGATTTGTTGATCTGTTGAATAATTCTTTTGTTTTCAATTTTATTTAATTCTGCTCTAATTTTGGTTATTTCTTTTCTTCTGTTGGGTTTGGGATTAGAATGTTCTTCCTTTTCCAACTGCTTGAGATGTCCCATTAAGTTGTTGACTCCTTCTCTTTCTGTTCTCTGGAGGAAGGCTTGCAGAGCTATAAATTTCCCTCTTAGGACTGCCTTTGCAGTATCCCATAGGTTCTGATAGTTCATATCTTCATTATCATTTTGTTCCAAAAATTTGGTAATTTCCTTCTTGATCTCTTCAATGATCCATCTATCATTCAGCATAAGGTTATTTAGTTTCCATGTTTTTGTATGAGTATGAAAAATCCTGTTGTTACTTAATTCCACTTTTATTCCATGATGGTCTGAGAAGATGTGAGGAATAATTTCTATTCTTTTAAATTTGTTGAGGTTTGGAATGCAAGGGTGACCACTGGAGGGCGGCCTGTCCCCAGAGGCGAAGGCCTCCTGGGACAGTGACCCAATCAGAGCCCAAACTGGACTGAGGGTGCCTGGGGAAAATTCTCATGGCTCTAGCTTGTGTCATCACCCCTCAAGAGCCCCAGGTCTGCCTTATAGTGGAGCGCCAGGAGATAAAATTTCTTTTGGACACCGGAGCAACCTTTTCTGTACTTCTCTCTAACTCTGGTCTTTTTTCTCCCAAATCCATAACTATACAGGGAGTGTCTGGAAAGCCAGTTACCAAATGTTTCTCCCAGCCTTTAAGCTGCAATTGGGATGACTTGCTGTTCTCTCATGCCTCCCTAATCATACCTGAAAGTCCTGCTCCCCTTTTGGGGAGGGACATACTAACTAAAACAGGAACTTTTCCCTACTGGAGATCTAGTCATGATCAAAACTTTCCCCTCTAATTCACCTTCTCTAACCCCAACTTGGGAAGTCCCCTTTCCTGTTATCTTGTCTTCTTCTACAGCTCTTAAAGTTATTGGAGTCGATTCCTGAATACATCATTCATGAGCAAAATCCTGGAACCCTCCATCTTCTACGGAGGCAGACAATGAAGACAGCCAACCACAGACCACCTACACTTGTGAGCCAAAAG
>CAUYRH010117114.1:0-29595 GCA_963574655.1 Perodicticus potto | reverse complement strand
AGGATTGCATTAAATCTGTAGATTGCTTTAGGTAGTATGGACATTTTAACAATGTTGATTCTTCCCAGCCATGAGTATGGTATGTTTTTCCATTTGTTAACATCTTCAGCTATTTCTTTTCTCAGAGTTTCATAGTTCTCTTTATAGAGATCTTTCATGTCCTTTTTTTGGTAAATTCCCAGATATTTCATCTTCTTTGGCACTATTGTAAAAGGAATAGAGTCTTTGAATGTTTTTTCAGCTTGACCACTATTGGCCTATATAAAAGCTACTGACTTGTAAGTATTGGATTTTGTAACCTGATATGCTACCGTATTCCTTGATCACTTCTAAGAGTTTTGAAGTTGAGTCCCTGGGATTTTCCAGGTATAGGATTATATTATCAGTGAAGAGTGAGAGTTTTTTCTCCTGTAACCCTGTTTGGATATCCTTGATTACCTTCTCTTGTCTCATTGCAATGGCTAAGACTTCCATTACTATGCTGAATAGCACTGGAGACAGTGGGTATCCTTGCCTTGTTCCTGATCTGAGTGGAAATGTTTTCAATTTTACACCATTCAATGATACTGGCTGTGGGTTTGCTGTAGATGGCCTTTATTAGTTTAAGAAATGTCCCTTCTATGCCTATTTTCTTAAGAATTCTGATCATGAAAGGTTGCTGGATATTATCAAAGGCTTTTTCTGCATCAATTGAGAGAATCATATGGTCTTTGTTTTTTATTTTATTGATGTGATGTATTATATTTATAGATTTGCATATGTTGAACCAATCCTGTAACCCTGGAATAAAACCAACTTGATCATAGTGTATAATTTTTTTGATGTGTTGTTGAATTCTGTTTGCTAAGATCTTATTGAATATTTTTTGCATTGATATTCATTAATGACATTGGTCTATAATTTTCTTTCTTTGTTGGATCCTTTCCTGGTTTGGGGATGAGGGTGATATTTGCTTCATAGAATGTGTTGGGAAGTATTCCTCCATTTTCTATGCTTTGGAAAATGTTGTATAATATAGGTACTAGTTCCTCTTGAAAGGTTTGATAGAATTCAGATGTGAAGCCATCTGGTCCTGGACTTTTCTTTTTATGGAGATTTCATATTGTTGATGCTATTTCAGTGGTTGATATAAGTCTATTCAAGGTTTCTAATTATTTCTGGTTGAGTCTAGGAAGGTGGTGTGCTTCCAAGTATTGGTCCATTTCCTTCATATTTTCATATTTCTGTGAGTAGAGATTTTTGTAGTAATCACTGAGGATTTTTTTGAATTTCTGAAGTGTCTGTTGTTATTTCTCCTTTATCGTTTCTGATAGATGATATTAGAGACTTTACTTTTCTGTTTCTGGTTAGGTTGACCAAAGGTTTATCAACTTTGCTAATCTTTTCAAAAAACCAACTTGTTGTTTCATTAATCTTCTGAATGATTCTTTTGTTTTCAATTCCATTTAATTCTGCCCTAATTTTGGTTATTTCTTTTCTTCTTCTGGGGTTGAGGTTGCACTGTTCTTCCTTTTCCAGTTGCGTGAGATGATCCATTAAGTTGTTGGTTTCCTCTCTTTCTGTTTTCTTGATGAAGGCTTCCAATGGTATAAATTTCCCTCTTAGGACTGCCTTTGCAGTATCTCACAGGTTTTGATTATTTGCACCTTCACTATCATTTTGTTCCAAAAATTTGGTGATTTCCTTCTTAATCTCATCTTTGACCCAGCTATCATTCAGCCTAAGATTATTTAGCTTCCAGGGCTTTATTTGAGTCTGAAGATTCCCATTGTTGTTGAGTTCAAATTTTATTCCTTGGTGGTCCAAGAAGATACAAGGAATAATTTCTACACTTTTAAATTTGCTGAGGTTAGACTTGTGTCATAGGATATGATCTATTTTGGAAGATGACCCAAGGGCTGATGAGAAGAATGTGTATTCAGTTTTACTAGGCTGAAATGTTCTGTAGGGGTCTGTAAGGGTTCTAGGATCAGGTTTAAGTCTAATATTTCTTTGTTTAGTTTCTTCTCGGAGGATCTATCCAAAACTGTCAAAGGAGTGTTAAAGTCTCCAACTATTGTAGTGCAGGAAGATATCAATTTGTTCATATCCATTAGGGTCTGCTTTATGAATTGAGGAGCATGCTGGTAGGTTGCATAAATGTTTATTATGGAAATCTCTTCATGTTGGGTGTTTTCCTTGACAAATATGTAGTGACCTTCCTTATCTTTCTTTATCTTTGTTGGTTTAAAGCCAAATGTATCTGCTACTAAAATTGCAACCACTGCTTTTTTCTGGTTTCCATTTGCCTGTAATATACAAGTCAATCCCTTCACCCTGAGTCTATTTTTATCCTTTAAAGGTAAGGTGAGATTCTTGTATAGAGCAGATATCTGGTCTTTAAGGTAAGGTGAGATTCTTGTATAGAGCAGATATCTGGTCTTAGTTTATGTATCCAGTTAGTCAGCCTGTGCCTCTTTAGAGGACAATTTAAACCATTCACATTAATTGAGAGAATTGATAAGCCTGGTTTATTTTGGGTGTCATGATTTTCAGATGTCCAGTGGACATTTTTAATCCTTTCACCACTGTGGAAGTTAGGTTTTGTACAAAAATTTCAGCGTGAGTTTACTTTGGAAGTAGAACATTGCTCTGGTCATTGTGGAGGAAGGGTCTGAGAATATCCTGGAGAGCTGGTTTCATTATGGCAAATTTCTTCAACATGTCTATGTCATTCTAGTATTTGATTTCTCCAACTCAAATGAAACTCAGTTTAGCTGGATGGAGGATCTTGGGCTGGAAGTTTTTTTGTTTTAGGAGACTGAAGGGTAATGACCATCTTCTTCTGGCTCAAAATGTTTCAGCTGAGAGATCTGCAGTCATTCTGATATTTCTCCCTTTGTAGGTGATGCTTTTCTTACGTCTGGGCGCTTGCAGAATTTTCTCCTTCATCTTAACTTTGGCAAAGTTAATCACAATGTGTCTAGGAGATGCTTTATTTAGATTGAGTCTTGCTAGGGTTCTGAAACTGTCTGCTATCTGAAGTTAGGTATCTCTTGCAATGCTTGGGAAATTTTCCTCCAAAATCTCTTGGAGAGTAGAGCATCTATACCTTTAGGACCATCCTCTTCTACTTCAGGAATTCCTATAAGACGAATGTTTGATCTTTTGGAGTGATCCTACAACTCTCTCAGGGAATTATCAGTTTTTACTCTCCATTTGTCTGTCTCTTTGAGTGTTTGGGAACATTCAAAAGCTTTATCTTCAGTTTCAGAGATCCTTTCTTCTACCTGGTCAACTCTATTACTGAGGGATTCTACTGTGTTTCAGAGCTCCTCAACTAACTTTTTCGTTTCCTTGAGCTCTGCTATCTCTTTTCTCATTATGTTCATATGTTTGGTGACTTGGGCTTTGAATTCATTAATTTCTTGAGACAACTTTGGAGCTACTCTTTGGAATTCAATTTCTATCTTTTCTTCCATTCTCTTTATCTTATTTGCAACCTATATTCTGAATTTGATTTCTGACATTGCTGCCATTTGTTTATGCATGGCATCTTCAGTTGTATTTTCTTTGTCAATTCTTGGGAGGGTGGGGGTTGATCTACTCTGGTTATTCATGTTGCCAGAGTTCTTCTGTTGAGTCTGTACCATATTTATTTTCTACTGGAGCAGCCCTGTCTGCTGAACTCAGTCTACACGGGGCAACCACTCTCCTGCTGTGGTGCTGTCAGAGCTAGGGGCTCTGCACCCCAGTCCACCAGACATAGCCTGAATTGAAGGTCAACACTACCACTGGTGGGGGATAGTCATAACCAGAGGACTGCTCCTCTTCCTGCTGAGTGTCCCTTTCTTCCCACAACCTCTTTCTTCCCCATTAGTCACAGATTCTGTCCTGATGGTTGGCAGTCCACACTTTGCCCAGTTGTCTCAGAACAAGACCAAACACTCTGTGCTCTGCACGGGGCAGAACCTCAGACCTCCATGTGAGGGGGTAAGGGTGGACTAGGAGTTTGGACTTGTAGGGGAAAATATCTGTTTAATTTTATGCCTGGTGGGTGATGTCTAGGGTCTTAATGGAACCTCCCCAGAGAAAGAGACCTGGAGTTTAGCAGCTCTCTCCAGCAAGGCAAAATGAGAGGTCTTTTGTTCCCTGCTTATTTGCAGATACCTGTGGCAGGCCCCCTGCTTGGGAGAGGGGTCTCCTGTCCTCTAGTTGATGGGTTTTGTACCTGTAATTTGTTTTCATGAATGCTCTTCCTTGGAGTTATAGCTTGCTGAACTTCTTCTTGCCTCAGCTCCCTGTCTTTGGTTTCAGAGTCCAATTCTGTCCAGTTTTTCTTCCTCTGCTCAGGAACCTCTGCTGAGGGTTGCTACTAGTTGGACATCTTCCCAGAATTTCCCTCAGCCCTTTTTCCTTTGAAAACACCAAGCTATTTGGGGACCACCTAAGTAATCACTGATGATAACCAGAGGATGTGGGCACAGTTTAGGAAACTCTGACTTAGTGATTGTCTAGAGTAAAAAGAATCAGTAGGGTTTTTTTTTTTTTTTTTTTTTGAGACAACATCTTGCTATGTTTCCCAGGCTGGAATGCAGTGTTTTAATCTAGCTCATTGTAACCTCAAAATCCTGGGCCTAAGAGATCCTCTGACCAGAACTTTTTGAACAGCTGGGATCATAGCATACACCATCATGCCCAGATAATTTTCTTTTTAATTGTGTAGAAACAAAGTCTTGCTATTTTGCCCTGGCTGGTCTCAAATTCTTGGCTTCAAGCAATCCTGCAGCTTTTGTCCTCCCAAAGGGCTTAGATTTACAGGTGTGAATGACCACACCTGAGTGCAATGCTGTTTTTATGTGTGTGCTCCTTGCTTTCTTAGGTTAGTAATGTCCTGGAAAGCCTATAGCATTTTTTTAAAAAATTGGAAAAATAGCATTGGTTGGATGTTTTCCATTTTGGTTTCATATCTGTTATCTCAGTTGAAGTGGGTAGGGCAGGGATTATCTTGCTCCAAAGATATTTTCTAGGTGTTCAGTTAGAATGAAAGCTTTTTGTTCAGTTGTTTTGATGGATTTATGGGAGTGTGGTGGTGATTCTTGTACCATGAAACCTATTAGTTAAAAAATAGCCCTGTGAAACTTCTTGCATAACAAACTGCGTCAAAACTTTTCACATGACCCTATAATTTGGCAATCTGGTGATTTTGACGGTCTTGCTGGAGAGCATTCACATAGCTTTAGTTATCTGATGATTTGATTGGCTCTATACGTTCCAAAATAGCTTCTCTGGGATGTGTGGCAGTTGGTGTTGTTGGGTGTCTGTAGGGACATCTTGGTTTCACTTCTCACATGCTCTCACATTCTCTGATAGGTTATCATGCAGTCCCAGTGTTGCAAGAGTATAAAAGTGGAAGCTCAAAGCCTCTTATATTGCAAATTTGCAAAGTTTTGGGACTATTGCACTGTGTCTAGCATAGATTCAGGTATGGAGAAATAGTTTCCAGCTCTTGCTAGGAGTAGTGGTAATGTCATATTACAAAGAAGTTCATTGGGCCTGGGGAGCAATGTTTCATTGGGGGTCATTATTATGATGATCTATATTGTTGCCATTGTGTATAAAGATTGCTCCATTTTATATTTTTCTCTTCATGAAGACCTTTGAGAGAATTACCCAACTGGTTTTATTACCAAAGATCCTTTTATTTAACCTAAGGAATTGGTTTCATATTATCCTTTGGTCACCCAAAAGATGTTAACTACCTAAAGGGATTGATTAGATTTAATATTTCCCATTGGCTGTTAGGAAGATAAGAGCCAAATTTGAGATTCTGTAATAAGGATTTATTGTATATACTTATATTCTGTATATATTTATTATATTTAATCTCATTCTAGGTTCCAGTTTCATTTTATACTATAACTTGCTTTTTAAACATTTCTTCACAAAATTCTCTTTTTCATTTTAAATAAAAAATTTATTTAGAATAGTTTAACATTTATAGAAAATTGTAAAGATAATATAGAAAGTTCATGTATATATGCCCTGCACCCAGTTTTCCTGATGTTAACATCTTACATTTTACATTGTCACAAGTAATGAACTAATACTGATAAATTATTACTAACTAAAGTTTATGCTTTATTCAGATTTCTTTTATTTCACCTAAAACCCATTTTCTGCTATAGAATCCCATCAAAGAAAGCACATTATATTTAGTCATTGTGTCTTCTTAGGCAGCTTTTGGCTGTGATTATTTCTCAGACTTTCTTTGTTTTTGATGACCTTGGTAGTATTAAGGAAGATTGGCGGAGTATTTTGTATAAAATCCCTCAAATGGGATTTTTCTGATGTTTTACTCATGATTAGAAAAGGGTAACAGGTTTTTGGAAAGACCACGAAAATAAAATGCCATTCTTCTACATATATCAATGCTGAATATCACTATGGTCACCTCTGAAGTCCCCTCTGGGAAGCTATGCATCTACATCAGTGCATGGTCCACCCTTCAAAGCACTTCTTCTAGGATGAATTAACAAACTTAATTGTCAACCTAATACTCTTAAAGGTACAGACTACCAACATAATGTCACTGTTTATGTTTCACTTAGTTACTCTTTGTACAGTTTCTGCACTGTACTCTTGGAGGGAAGTTACCATGTGCAGCTCCCATTTAGGGCATGAGGAGCTATGTTTCACTTCTTTGACAGCACAGTATCTATAAAAATTGCCTGGAATTCATTTGGTTTATACTTCCTCACTTATTCAATCATTTGTTTATATTAGCATGGGCAAATAGATATTTATTTTATTTTTGGCTTATAGTTCAGCAACCTATTTTTGCTCCAATTGTCCTAGCTTTGGTCATTGGGAGCTCTTTCAGTTGGCTCCTGTTTCCTTTTGGCATACCTTCATTGTTTTGTTTTGAGCATTTCCTTACTTTCTGGAACTGTAAGATGCTCCATCCCCATTTTGTGTATTTCCTGCCCCCGTTCTAGAATCAGCCAGTCCTCCAAGGAACTCTAGCTCTGTTTTGGAGAATATGTGGGCATTAAGATATCATCCTGCTTTTGATTTGTGTTATCTTATTGTATTTTTTGTATCTCTATAGCAGCCTAAAACTTTTTCTGAAATAAAGAAGAATAAAGTAAATAAGAAGACTGGCATGTGCCACATGGGCATCATGCAACACTGTCTCTGGGATTCCTGAGGCTCCATATAAGTCTGAGGGCTTTTAAACCAATGTGTTGAAGAGGCCAGCATGTATAGGCACAAGAGCAGTGGCATGAATCGTGCCATTCTGGATCCTTCAGGCCAGCCACTATCAACTTACATAGACCAGAAATTATTGTTCAAATTACTGACCCATAATATTGTGAGATATAATAAAATGGCATGGTTTTAAGCCATTAAGTTTTGGAATAATTTGTTGTATAACTTTAGATAACCAGAATAACATCTAACATTTTCAGATGGAAATTAAGTTCTTGTGTTAGTAGAATACAGTTTGCAGGGGGAAGGATGAGAAAGAAAACAAGAGACACATTTGGGGGGTGAGTGATTTGTAGAGGTAACATTGTATTATGATAATAATGACACTTTATAAGTTATGTGGCAAAATTGGGGAATTAATTTCCTTTATTTGAAATTTCAAAAATAATGAATGACAGGAAATTGGTTTGGGAAGATAGGGAGAGAAAAAAAAGATGCATAATTATTTCTTTCATTATGAATGTGCATTCTGGATATCTCTGAGAGCTAAGAGTGTCCTGCAGGGAATATGATTAAAGTTACAAAAGAGAAAAACAAAATAAATAAGTCAGCTTTTGATCCTGCTGCTATATTTACCCATAAGAAAGGAGGCAGCTCTCAGGTGGGCTTTTGTCTATGTAATGTCCTGAAATCCAAGTGTAAAAGAACAATATGAAATCTCAATTCTCTCAAATGGTTTGGGGCGAGTTCAGCCCTTGAGCTCCTGCGGAACTTGGTTCCCAAGGAGACTAATCCCACTTGCGCAGCATTAGGCATCACTGGGGTGAGAGTTGAGTTTGGAGTTCTGCAGATCTCCTATTGCACGCTGGAGCTGGGTCCCTTTGTACAGTAGGAAGTGAAATGTATTGATGTCAAAGCCACTCACATGAACATGCTCACTCAGTGTGTAGGAGGAGGGACTGATGGACCTAGCAGGAGCTGGCTACTCACTTTCCTGAAATCTATTTCATCCCAGATAAAGCTCTTTCTCAAAGGAAAAGAGATCAAGACCATGACGTAGGGTCTAAATGCATAATTTAAGGGGAAAGTGGAAACTCTAAGGAGTTATTTGGTCTCAGGTATAGAATTATTTCAAGCAGAAATTGTTCTTTATTGTTTTATTACCTACATTTTCCCACAAACACCATTGCTTTTGCTTAACCATGTTTCTAACCCAGCTGTTCTCTTTGCCAGAGATATTATTTATATGCTAGACAAACTCAAATGTTTCATTTAAGTTTTAGCTCCAATGCCACCTGTCTATGCAGGCTTCCACAACTCTTTTGGTAAGACTTGGTATACTTTTATTTCACCAACTATTGTACCTTTAATTTACTTCCACTGACACATGTCTCATAGCATCCTATAATGGCATGTTTGAACCTCTATCTTTCTACCACAAAGGGTAGATAGAAATCATGGATCTTATCTCTGTATCCCCATTACTAGCCCAGTGCTCAGTACATTGTGGGTGTCAATATCTCTCTGCTGAATGAACAAGTGAAGGGATGAATATTGATGGATAAGGACCAATTTTGTGAATTGGGCTATAGAACTTGTAAGCCATGAGTATCTTCTATTTTTGTGCACAGAGTTTTATTGTTGGCAAAAACTTTAATTTCCATTATCTTATATTTCACAATAGCCCTACCAAATAGACTTACATTATTATGCCCTTTTTGTAGATGGGAACATTAAGGTCCAGAGGGTTAAGAGATTTTCTTATAGTCAGTTAGATGATAAAAGGCAGGACTGGACTCCAGCCTCAGTCTTTGGCTCCAGTTTTAGCACTCCACTAGTATTTTACACTGCCTTTTTTTCTAAGTTTCTACAAGCCGCAATGTGTAGCTACTCCTTTGCATTTGCAATTAGTCACTCACTTTGTTGAAGGAAAGGATAAATGATGCTGAATTTATAGAGTCGTGTATTGGTAAAAAATAGGAAGGGCTTAAAGAATCAAGAACATGGGGTGGTGCCTGTGGCTCAGTGAGTAGGGTGCTGGCACCATATACTGAGGGTGGTGGGTTCAAACCTGGCCCTGGCCAAACTGCAACAAAAAAATAGCCGGGCATTGTGGCGGGTGCCTATAGTCCCAGCTACTTGGGAGGCTGAGGCAAGAGAATCGCCTAAGCCCAAGAGCTGGAGGTTGCTGTGAGCTGTAATGCCACAGCACTTTATGGAAGGTGACGAAGTGAAACTTTGTCTCTAAAAAAAAAGAAGAACATGTACATTTGTTGAACCGCTTTTTTGTACTTGGTGCTTTTGTATATATCATCTCAGAACAACCTTGATGAGCTGAAGACTATCTCCATTCTACAGATAAGAAAAATAAGACTCAGGGATTTTATTTAGCTGTTATGTAATTTGCACAAAAACCTCAAGAACAGTTATGACCATTCTCATTTTGGAGACAAGGAATCTGAGCTTTAGGAAGATGAACTGACTTGTCCAAGGATACTCCATTACCCAGAGACACAGCCAGAATTTGAACCTGGCCTAATCTAACTTCAAATCAATTTTGATGCTTAGAACCTCAACTATTCAGAAATGAAGAAAGACTTTTACATATGAAGATTTTTTATATGCCATCTATTTTGAATATGATTATTTTGAGATTTAGGTAACTCTCTGGGGATTAAGAGATTTTTTGGACTAATATGTCAATTAAATGTGTCATCACTTGTGTCTGGTGAATTGTAAAAGCTGCTGAGGTGAAATAAGGTAGGAAAAAAAAAGTTAGTGCTCTTGGCTGCTGGACCTAGGAGGCCTATGTAAGGAAACTGTTCAAAAGTGGAAGGGCTGTGATGGCATCCACATTTGAGGGATAAGAGCTCAGTGGTTACAGCATCAGCCACATACACCAAGCTGGCAGGTTGGAGCTGACCTAGGCCTGCTAAACAACAATGAAAACTACAATGAAAAAACATAGCTGGGCATTGTGGAGGGCACCACCTGTAGTCCCAGCTACTTGGGAGGCTGAGGCAGGAGAATCACTTAAGCCCAAGAGTTTGAGGTTGCTGTGAGTTGAGATACCACGACACTCGACTTCTACTGAAGGTGACATAGTGAGACTCTGTTTAAAAAAAAAAAAAAAGAAAGAAAGAAACACAAATCAGTGATAGGTCCACACAATTTTCTGAATGCAAATGTTACCAACAGTGAAATAGATAGTCCAGTCATGGAGGGCAAAACCTTGTGTGTAAACTCAAATAAAATGTGCATGATATTTAAGACAACTTGAATAAAAAATAAAAGTTTAGATACAGTGATGTGGGTTTGGGAATGGCTACTTCATTTCCTAAATGGAGAGTGTTTTTCTGGCTTGTCTTCTTTGGTAAGGCTATACTTTCAGGGTTCTTTAAAAATAGTTTCTCATGAACACTCTGTAATAGAGAACATAGGGGAACATAAGTCATCTTTTTGTGTTCCAGAAAAATAAGGGAAAATACTCATTCAGGCTATGGAACATCCAACAGATAAGGATTTTCACACAATATTTCCTTTAAATATCACAAAGATCCTGTGTGGAGTGCAACCTTATCTGCATTTAACATGAGTAAGCTAAGCAGAGAGAGATCAGCTAGTTTGTCCAAAGCCCTGGACTCAGCAGAGCAAGAATTTCATTTCAACCTAAGTCATAGGGCTATTGAGTGAGGCTAAGACCAAAGCTTTTCCGAATCTTCCTTTTTTATTTTTTACATATATATGTGTTTATTAGGTCTGAATCTTCTTCTCACAATGATCTTATCGCTCATTGTGTCTATCTGAAGAGGACTGCCCAGGTGAAATTGAGTTTAAACAAACTTGCAGGTGATCTTTGAAATGCAACAGAAGTTCCAAAGGACAACCTAAATGGCATGACAGGGAGGAGAGGGGTTCTGATCCATCTCTTGTTCTGACCTGCTGAGAGTTTTACATTCAGGCGGAGTGGGGCTCTCTCTCAAGTACCAGCTGGCTGGGTGAGTGTGCCTCCTTACACGGCGACTCCTGCTGTCTCTGCACCAATAGAAGATAGGCCAGGCACCAGCCTTATTTTATTGTTGGCTGGTCGTTACATTTAACAATTAAGGGGCAGAAGAAAGAGCGGTGGATTTGACAGTCCTGGGATAACTCAGGTTAGAATCTTTGGACCACAGATAAAGCTTGAGGAAACTCTAGATTCCACCTTACGGAGAAAAGTGAGGCCAAGAGAGAACACAAGGGCTCCGGAGTCAGACTGGATTGGACCTGGTCTTGGCTAACTCACAGACCCTTTCTGAGGTGCAGTTTCCACGTTTGTTGAATGGTGGTAATAATATTTAATCCAAAGGGCTGTTATTCAAGGATTAGATAAGATAACGTATGTATGGTCCGTGCCTGGCAGGGCCCAGAAGCTGTTACTGTTACTAGAGGGGGACTGAAATCCGCGTTTAGACCCTTGCCTTTCTGCTTCAGCGGCAGCCTTCCGTGCCAGGGCTTGGTGGTACGGGAGGTGAGCTTGAATTTGAGTCCGGGCCGTCTACGAGAAATGGGAAGGGAAATGAAGGGGTTAAAGCCACCAGCTAGAGAAAGCCGAGAAAACTGAAGCGACCCCCAGCCTCACCAAGCCAGACAGAGCAAGCCCCTCCTCTCCGCCACCGGGGCGGTCGCCGCGCTCTCCCTCCCTCCGCCCCTCGCCTACAAGACCTAATGAGCTCCCCCGCGAGGCCGAGCGGCGGCCCGGCCCGGAGCTAGGACGCTGCGTCGCGCTCGCCGCGCCGGGGCGGGAGCCGGGCCTGGGCCGCGAGCGGGAGCCCTCCGCCCGGGAGCCGCGGCGATGGCGGTGCAGGCGGCGCTGCTCAGCGCTCACCCCTTCGTGCCCTTCGGCTTCGGGGGTCCCCCAGACGGGCTAGGGGGCGCATTCGGAGCCCTGGACAAGGGCTGTTGCTTCGAGGACGACGAGACCGGTGCGCCGGCTGGCGCGCTGCTGTCAGGAGCCGAGGGCGGCGACGGGCGCGAGGCCACCCGTGACCTGCTCAGCTTCATCGACTCGGCGTCTAGCAACATCAAGCTGGCGCTGGACAAGCCGGGCAAGTCGAAGCGGAAGGTGAACCACCGCAAGTACCTGCAGAAGCAGATCAAGCGCTGCAGCGGCCTCATGGGCGCCGGGGCCCCGGGCCCGCCGTCGCCCGGCGCCGCCGACGCGCCCGCCAAGCGACCGCTCGCTGTCCCCGGCGCCCAGACCGTAGCAGTCCCGGTCCACGGCAAAACCGCACCCCGGCGCGAGGCGTCGCAGGCCGCAGCGGCCGCCAACCTGCAAAGCCGGAGTCTGGCCGCGCTCTTCGACTCGTTGAGCCACAATCCGGGAGCTGCCGAGCCGGCGAGGGGCGCGGCCGCCGAGACCGCGGCTGGGCTACGCGGAGCGGTAGCTGGGGGCGCCGCAGGGGATGGGGCTGGGCCCACGGGGGGCGCAATGGTCCTGGGCGCCAGAAAGGTCCCGCTTCGGGCTCGCAACCTGCCCCCGTCCTTCTTCACCGAGCCGTCCCGGGCGGGCGGCGGCCGTTGCAGCCCGTCAGGGCCGAGCGTGAGCTTGGGTGACCTGGAGAAGGGCGCGGAGGCCGTGGAGTTCTTCGAACTGCTGGGGCCCGACTACGGCGCCGGCACAGAGGCCGCAGTCTTGCTTGCGGCGGAGCCTCTCGACGTGTTCCCCGCCGGAGCTGCTGTACTTCGGGGACCGCCGGAGCTGGAGCCCGGTTTCTTTGAGCCACCGCCTGCGGTACTGGGAAACCTACTGTACCCCGAGCCCTGGAGCGTCCCGGGCTGCCCCGGGAACAAGAAGCCGCCTCTGACTACCCACCGCGGCTGCTTGACCTTGAACGAGCCCTTGCGCCCCTTGTATCCCGGCGTCGCGGATTCTCCGGGAGGGGAGGACGGGCCGGGCCATTTGGCCTCTTTCGCCCCGTTCTTCCCAGACTGCGCCCTGCCCCCGCCGCCGCCACCGCATCAAGTGCCCTACGATTACAGCGCGGGGTACAGCCGCTCGGCCTACTCCAGTCTGTGGAGACCCGACGGGGTTTGGGATGGGCAGCCGGGGGAGGAGGGGGCGCCCCGGGACTAACTTCGCCCTTTGCGTTAGAAAGTTCCCTGGGAACGCCACGCCTCCACGGGTTTCTCCTAAGTCTAAAGAACGGTGGGAAAATCCAAGTGGAGATGAAACGGGATTTTAAAAAGTTCAGTTAATAAAGCAACTTAAGAAATTAAGAAGTGAAGAGGAGTCGAGGATTGTTTTAATCCCAGTCTCGAGTGCTTAAAAAAAAGAAAGTTGGTCGGTTCTTACTGGAACAGTGGAGCCACAAAATCAAGATGGTTTGGGGAGATGGGTGGGGATGGCGGAGGGGCAAGAGGTGGCTTCTGTAGCCACCTGTCCTTTCTCCAATATTTCAGCAAAGGTCAGTGTTTTTAGTGTAATTCCTCCTTCCAAACAGTGCCCTTGGTCCCTCCCCTGCCCTCTCCTGGAGTGCATTTTGAATTAAAGCCTATGTTGAAAAGCACGGAGCGGAGACATGTGGTTATTGATCTGGGTGTTTTCTTACTGAGTGGTTCTTCGTGCGGTCTCAGTCTTGCTAGGTGAGCGTGTTGGTGAGAACGGAGGCGCCAGTCCTCTGCTAGCCCTTGGGTAGGGTTCTCTTCTCCCTCTTAACTTTTTTCCTGCTTCCTTCCCCTCTCCATCTCCTTCCACTCGTAGCAGTGCCGTTTCTTACTATCCTTCTCTTTCTTTCTCTGGCCTCTCATTGCTTTCTCTGGGATGTTTCTTTTAGCCAGCTTTTTCTTGAAAGTCTGTTGGAGACTTAAATTTGACAAATTTGTGGTCCACCTCTGTCTGATCCTTGCCCCATTTTCCGGCCACCTTGGGAGGAGGAGACTGGGCAAGCTGTAGCCTCTTTTCATCCAAGTTTCCTTATCTGAGAGGGTAGGGATGGTAATGTTTCTCGCACTCTCACTTCTTCACAATTTCTTGGGTAGTTCCAAGGGAAACGTACAAAATGCTCAGAGGCTGCTGCAGAACTTGATTATGTGTATTTGTATATTTATATACATAGCTAAATGGTTTATACCTATGGATGCAATTAAAATTGTGAGTCCCATGCTCTTCCCCCCCACCCCGTCTATTTGCTTGGTGATTGCCTTTTCCCTTACAAGTTGTGCAGCCTCTTTATCACCTGTTCTTCTGTTCCACTCCCCCCTATTGCTTCTGTGGGTGTCTACCTCCCTGTGCTTCCTCACTTCCTGTACCCACAGCCTTCCGTGCAAATGGTGAAGGGTGTGAAATTATGGAAAGGAGGCTCTCTATTCCCTTAAAAGCAGGTTTGATGAATGGAATCTGAAGGGCTCTTCAGGGAGGAATCTGATCTGTTGCCTTTGGGAGACTTTGGAGGAATAAGTCAGAGAAATATTATAACCCACCCTGAATGTGGCAGAGAGGACACACATCATCAGGATGGTTGAGAGACGGAGGCAAAAAGACTGAGGGGAAGTGGGCAGCTGTGGGGTAAGGGGGGAGCCCCTCAATGCTGCAGACTAGACCAGCTGGTGAAAATGAACAAAGAAAGCAATGCCCAGAGAATATGAGGGAGATTCTGCCTACCGGTTACACTGCAGAGGTCAGCTGCTGCTTCTCTTCCAGCATCCTACAGAGATTGCAAGAATACCTACATGTGAGGAAGTTGTAAATCCAGTGTTACTGCAATAGACTAAAAAATCTAGGTTAATGTTTTCACAAATCAAAAGCACTATACTTTCACAAAGAAATTTGTGAAAAAACAGATGGGTATCAAGCAGTGGTAGATGTGACTTTTAACGCTATCTCTAAATCACTTAATTCTGAATAAAACTTTTATTAAGACAGCATCACAGGAAAGAGAGCAATGGGTCTTGTTAATGACGAAAAGAATGATTGCAACCCCAGAAAGCTGGTGTCTGTTGAATTTCTTTAAGAGTGGTGAAAAGTGATTAATTCCATCAAGCTAACAGAATATTACTTAATTATTCTTTAATTTATCTAACGTATTTTATGATGAATATAATTCAGGATAAAATTGCACAGTAGAAAAGCATTAATAACTCTGTGACTATTGCTAAGGCTTTAGTGTCATTGTAATGTTTCTTTCTTAATTTTCCTTTTGCTTTTTAACCTGGTTTAATAAAATAAATTATCTCTTGCACAGTAACTTGCTTGCCATGCTTTTCATAATAATACCACCTCTGTGTGTTTCCACATGCCAGGCATTGAACTAAACAGCAGCTCACTGAGCCTCTTAATAGTCACATCCTGGAGGGGTTATAATTATTCCCATTTGAAAACTGAAACTCAGACAGGTTAAATAGCTTGTTAATAGCAAGTCAAGGATCCAAGATCCAGGCCTACTGGTGTCCTGATGCTATTAGGACCCGCCTATACTTGTCAGTCTGTGCTGTGCTTTCTAAGTATGTACGCTTTCAGTTCCCTGCATTCTGCTACTAACAGTGTTTCTCAAACTCTGCACTACTGGTATTTTGGGCCCTATAATTCTTTGCTGTGGGGGCTATCCTATGCATAGTAGAAAGTTTAGCAGCATCTAATCTATCCATTAGATGCCAGTAGCATTCTCCTAGTTGTGACAGTCTAAAGTATCACCATTACTGCATGTCCCCAGGAGGCAAAATTACTGCCAGTTGAGAACTGTATATCAGAGAAATATATGATGCCATGTCTGTGGGGTGCCTGGTGCTTTCACATACATTCTTTCATTTATTTCTTACAGAGCCTGCACTTAGGTATTATTATCCTCATTGTTACAGGTGACAAATATGAAAAACCAAAGGGAGAGGCTAAATCAATCACCTTGGATAGATTTCCTCTCTGCTCATTTACCAGTCATGGACCAGTAAGTTAAATAATTGAAATGTAGTTTTCTGTTTGGAAAAGATGGATAACATCTATCACAAAGCAGTGTTGTGAAGATTTAGCATAGGGGCAGTACTTAGGACCAGGCAGCTCAGGCTTGGCATTATGTCGAAGTTCCAAACCATCCTATTATCTAGAATGCTCAGAATGTGTGCCAGGCCTGTATGTAGCCCCAAGTCACCACATTTCTGATTCCTCTTCTCCCTAAGTTTCCTTCTTGTTTGAGCACTGTGCCCAACCATACATCCTACTGTAGTAGGTGCCTATCAATAATAGTTCTGCCAAGGGCTGAATGAATTATTTCCTATGTCATTTTCTACTGAAACATTTTAGAATCTGTTTTTATCTCTTGCTTAGCCCCATCATTGTCTATAGAGAATTCTATTTAAGTACAATATTTTTGAGACTAGAAATATGTTATAATATGCTTGTAATTATGTGACTTTACTGGGGATCCTAGCCTAGTTGGTAATAATAACTATACTTATATGTCACATATATATGACTTTCCATCTCAGCTATGAATTCCTTGGTGCCTGGCATGTGTTTTAGCATCTTCCTACATCTTCTGAATGTCCTCAACTTTGTTCATCTCAATCTCAATTCAAACCTCTTTTCTACCCTTCCCTTTATTTCCAGGTCCTGACAAGATGGAGACCATCTGTAGTAACCCCCTCTATCTCTCACTCTACTTTCACTTGACTCTCTCTTTAGCAGGCAGGACCTTCTCTTGCTCTCATGGCTTAAGATCTTGCCCCCCTTCCTACTTCATGAGGACTAGACATTGCTCCATTGAGCACTTTATCATCATATATCTTCAGCCTCACCCTTTCTCCTACTGTTTGCTCTCATTCTGGAAATAAACCTTTATGATGATTTAAAATTAAGAACCAGGTGAAATAAATAAGTAAAAAACTCACACAATCCTGTTTCTCTAAGTATTCCTCTATCTTTTCTTTAGAGTGAAGTTTTGGAAAAAGAATCTGCACTTTTTGCCTCTACCTTACCTGCAATTTAACTACTTTGAGTCCTAGGGTGACCAACTATCCCAGTTTGTCTAGGACTATTCCAGTTTTAGCACTGTAAGTTCCACATACCAAGAAATCCCTCAGTTCCAGGCAGACTTTGCTTCTGTCCCAGTATTTCTCTCATGGAACCACCATTAAAAAACACAGCATTGTCAGGTTTCCGTTTCGTCACCTCTGTGCTGGATTTGAACAGTTGGACTCCATTTCCCTAAAACTCTCCTTCTTATGTTTTTGGGGTCTTAACTTTCTAGCAATGCCTTCATTCTCTCTTCCCCTTTGACCTTGGTGTGCCCCAGTTTCCTTCCTTTCTGCCCTTTGCTCTTATTCCTCCTTTCTGGGTGCTGGTGTCTCTTCCCAAGGCTTCAGTTATTCTTAATGTATCAGTAACCTTCAAATCTATACATGCAGTCTTGCTATCTCTTCTTTGTGCTAGACCTGTTACTTACTTCTTTCCTAGATAGCATCTCCTGGTACTGGTGGTGGTGGTGGTGGGGATTATAAATTTATGAAACTCTATGTCCAAAATCAAACACATACACCAACCATCTAGCCACAGCCAACCTAGCCACATTCTTTCTTGTAGCCTCTCTCATCTGTCCAGATGGTTACTACAGCCTATTGTACCTTCCAAGTGTCAAATATTCTTATCCATGACCTTCACAAAAACTTCATTAAAAGTTATGTTCTAATATATCCATATCTGTATTTATACAAATTCATATTCATATGAACATTTCCATATGTAATAGTGGAAATATTGGATTATTATCTATGTTAACATTCAATTATCTTTTTTTTCCTGAGACAGAGTGCTAGAGTGCCATGTGTCACAGTTCACAGCAACTTCAAACTCCTGTGCTCAAGTGATCCCCTTGCCTCAGCCTCCTGAATAGCTGGGACTACAGGCACCCACCAAATGCCCAGCTATTTTTTTCTATTTTTAGTATAGATGGGGTCTCAGTCTTGCTCAGGTTGGTCTCAAACTTCTGAGCTCTAGCAATCCACCTGCCTTGGCCTCACAAAGTGCTAGATTTACAGGCATGGGGCACCCATGCCTGGCTTTAATTATCTATTTTGAATACATAATTTTTCTAACCACTCTGTCACCCTGGGTAGAATGCCTTAGGTCACAGCAACCTGAAAATCTTGGGCTTAAGCGAGCCTTTTGCCTCAGTCTCCTCAGTGGCTGGGACTATAGGCACCTATTAGGATAGCCTGCTAGTTTTTTTTCTGTTTTTAGGAGAGACAGGGTCTTGCTCTTGTTTATGCTGGTCTGGAACTCCTGAGCTCAGGTGATCCACCAGCCTTAGCCTCCCAGAATGCTGGGATTACAGGCATAAGCCACCAGGCCTGGCCTACAATTTGTTTTTTATAAAGCTCTAATTCTTTCTGGGCTATGGAATACCCTGATATTTCCTATTTAAATTTTTAATAAAACCTGGATATTATCTATTAAGTTGATTTCATGGCTCTCTAATGGGTTGTCTAATAAAACCTGTATATTATCTATTAAGTTGATTTTATGGTTCTCTAATGGGTTGTCTAATAAAATCTGGATATTATCTATTAAGTTGAATTCATAGCTCTCTAATGGGTTGTCTACAGTTTGAAAGACACTATTCTAAACAGGTGTCCTGCAGTGGCAGTGCAGAAGCCAGTGAGTACCTGTGTGCCGAAGATGGTGCAGCCTTGTCCCTGTGCCTGTTGATGTATGTGTGTGTCATCTGTATGGCATAGCTTCTGCCCTAGTTCCCACTCAAGTTCAGCTGCATCTGAAGGTCCATGTGGAGGCACAGCTCACTTAGCTAGACTTCCAGCTTTTAAGTGAAGGCTGTGTGCATCCTATTCATTGTTGTACCCCTTGGGACTCCCTATGCCTGACATAGAGGGCTTCAAATATTTGCCATGTAAATGAATTGACAGCCCTCTTTGCCATCAGCAAGCCCCTGTTCTTTCTTGGTAGGAAATTCATAGTGAGCTCTGCCTACTACTGCAAGGGAATCAAAGATACCTTGGAACTAGAGTGCTGCCGCTCATGTGGCTTCCTGTGCCAGGGTCTAACAGCTCTGAATGCCTGCTTCCGCTGGCCCTCTCCCCTGCAGGTGATATTCCAGTCCAGCTTAAAACAAGCCCAAGTCCCACTTGCCTCTAGGACCTTGTGACGAATCTCTTTTCTGGCCCCCAGCCCCAATCATGTGTCTATCCCTGTTTTGGTTTCTTTCTAATATCCACCCAACAAAAGACCCAATTTTTCATTTCTCAGAAGGAGAAATTTTTGTTAAAGTGTGAAATTGGTGGAGTTGTTTAACACCTCCCTCTCCACATACAAAATTAGGTATAAAAGTCATGGATCTGTCTGTTTCGCAACAGTGTAAAAATAACTGTACTGTTTCTCAAGGTAGAAAATAGTAATAAAGAAATGTCAGACTATGTTATGGAAAGACCTCTCAGCCAAACATTTCCATCATGCCTTTGTGGTCAAGGGGGCTGGGTTATGACATGTGAAATCAGAATGTGCTTACTCATGGGAGCAGGGACCGAAAGGATGTGTAGGATCTGGTGAGTGAAACGACTTGAACAGGGAATTCATTTGTGTAACTCAGTTGTTCATCCTAACACCATTTACAGAGCCTCATTTTGTGCCCGTTGTACATAAGATGTGAAGATGCAGAGATGAACATAATGTAGGTGCTAACTTTAAGTAGCCCATAACCTGTTGGGACAGAGAGATGACCAGCACAGTGCCAGGGCATGGATGAGTTCCTGTGGGAACAAAGAATCTCACCACATTGTGAAACATTATCATAGAAGGCTCCAGTGAGATGCAGCATCTTTCTTTCATGTCACACATTTTTATTAAACCACTTACTGAGGGCAGGTACTATGTGCTTGGTTCTGGTGATACGATGATAGGAAAGGTGAATAATACATGTCCATAGTGTGGGATAAAAGGACAAGGGAGCAGGCATGTGTGTTATGGGGGAGAGTATAATAGGCATTTGCAGAAATTCAATGGGGTCCAGGATTGGTAAATATATGGCAGGAACCACTTCTTGCTCCTGTAGTCACATCAGACATTGCAAATTCAACAGGGTGCTAATGCCTTCTGAGCATGAGTTCAGTTTTATTTACTGCCATCTGCTTGGTTTAAAACTCATTTTCCATCTGGTATTTATTTAGTCAGTGCCACATATTTGATCCAGTGCTGGGGAGACTCGCTCTTGCTATCCAGATTCACAAGAGATTCCAGTTTAAATCATAAGTCCTCTTGCTAACATACAGTGAGAAATACAAACATAAATCAGTTCACACCTGACTAGGAGAGTCCCGAGTCCTCAGGATTTACCTACATAGGAGACATGTGAATCAGAATAGTGTGCAGTGAACAGGGACTTGGAATGAGAAAGGCAGTATAACTTGTGTGAACAACTCCACAACATGGGAGCAGCTAGGACTAGGTTTCTTTTATGTTCCATTTATTGCTTAAGCACCTACCTGCTTATTTGTGTAAAGCCTCAGTAACCTGAGCCTGTGTGTAGAATCCCCTGTCCCCAGATAGTGCCAGAACCCTGGAGGTATATACAGTTCTACAGACTGATGGAGTCCAGGCAGGAAATTCAAGCTGGCTTTGCCGTTAGAGAAAGTTGAGAACTGGGCTCTGATAAATCTGCTACTATCATTGTTTGCCATGCAACAGAGGACTGTACAGATCATATGTTGTGCAAGCATGCATGGATATGGAGATGAGTGGGAACTAAAATGCATCATGTTTACACTAGTGCCACCAAGCTGTTCACCCAAAGAAGGGGGTAGTTCATTTCTTTTACAATAAATATTTGCATAAAGGCACCATAAAGCTAGTGTTGGCCCTAAAGGTCATCACTGAAAACTGGTCCTACCTAGAAGAACAGACTTGCTCATGCCATTTGCTGCATAGACCCCATGTGCATTGTGGGAGGATAAGCTCCTCCTTCAGGACCAGGCCCCAGGAGCACTGGGACAGAACTGGATTTGGTACTTGCACGTCTGGACCCAGCACCGCCAACACTCCTCTTCTCTTTCTGGGATCTACTTAATTTTAGGTCATCAGTTTTTTCTTTTAAGCCCTTTTGCTTGGCTATGGCCTCCTTGACCTTAGGGGAAGCCTCAGGAGTGTTCAAAGTTTATTTCTTGGTCCTGCCTATCTGAGTCTAGTGGGCAACTTTTCTTGCTAAACAAGACTTCTCTAATTTCTGGTAGTGGCCAGTGGAGGGGGGATTTCTGGATACATTGGTAAGGGGGTTTGAATATTGAGGATATCTTTGGAGTCACTGGAGTCAGACAGAGTAGAATGTTAATTCCTGCCTTTTCCTTTCAGATGTGGCCCTTGAGCAGGCAAATTTAAGCCAGAGCTTCAATTTCTTCTTCTGTCAAATGGCAGTAATGATAACAGACAGGGTTATGGTTATATTAGATGACTATATAGCTCTGAGCATTATTCGAAGACTCTCTTCGAATGGTAGCTATTATTGTTACCATTACTGTCCAAAGAGGCCCCAGCAGAGAGCTGAAAAAGAGTCTTGAACTTCTTGGCCCCCCCTATGCATCCAGTAAACAACAACTCTGGATGTCCTGGGGTTTTGTTTCCATGTTTTAAAAGTCCTGGAAGCTGGGCGGAGCCTGTGACCCAAAGGAGTAGGGCGCCAGCCCCATATGCCAGAGGTGGCAGGTTCAAACCCAGCCGCGGCCAAAAACTGCAAAAAAAAAAAAAAAAAAAAAAGTCCTGGAAGCTCTGGAACTGAAAACATCCCGTCCCTCCACAATGACTCGGAATCCGTGACTAACAGGCCCCTTCAGATGAGCTGGTTTGTAAAGGAGCAATGGCAGAGTGAGTCTTTACTCCAAAAGACAAAACAAAACCCTGCACAAAGGACTCATGGCCATGGGGCAAGAGCCGTGCATCTTCCCAGCGTGCCTGGAGTGTCTAGTCTTTTCCCTGGTAGGGGAGCAAGTCTCCCTCTGAGGGCTCGATAGTGGTTGGTCAGCGAGGCCCAGGGTCCCAAAATTCTGGGTGCAGAATGTGGCTCAATAACTCCATCTCTTAATCAATTCTTTCCATCACAACAGGATTTCAATGCGAGGCAGGGGATAAAGTGGCCTAGAGAAACTCGGGAAACATTTGAATCTTTGCCCAGAACTCAGGCAGAATCTGAATCACATTGGCACAGGCTTGAATCATGAGTTGCTGCCAGAACATTGTAAGAAAAGCCATTCTTGTGTGCATAATGGCATGAGGAAACAGGAAGTGCTGCAGCACGGTGCTAATTATTACCCTCTCTCTGAGTAGGGCCACATTCAGTTAGGAGGACCTTACCTTTGTTCATGTAGGTTAACACCCATCAACTGCTGAGAGCAAGTTGGACAGTGGCAAAAGGTGCTCAAACAACAACAGCTTCAACAGCACAGTGACAGCAGCCCTGGACTTGGAACTGCCATACTGCAGTGGTCACAGACCCAGGTGAACCTGGTTTGAGTTTCACTTCTGCCTTCTCCTACCAATACCGTTGAGTAGAGTTACTTTCTAAGCATCAGCTTTCTCATCTGCAAAGGAGGATTGCCAGTATTTCTTGCTTTTCAGATTTGGTATAAGAATTACAAATCATGTATGTAGCTACTGTAAGGGCCAGGCATATAGCAGTCTCCCAGGCACTGGTACATATTATTTCTAAGGCCTGGATGTAACCAACTGGCTGGGTAGGTTGAAATAGACACTTGCCCATTTCTGAGTGCCAATGTTCTCATCTATAAAATGGGAATGCATGGTGTCCCCATATGGTAGTTGTGAAGATGAACTGAAATAGAAACATCCTCCAGCTATGTTGGCCACATGCAAGCCATTAAGAGGTATTTGCGGGAGCTGAAAATACTATAGTTGGAGAATAAAATGAAGCCGCAGTATTATTTCTCAACTCCTGGTTTGTAATTTAATGTGTCTGTACCACTGAGTTATAGGTGATGGAATGTGAGTGGGAGTTATGTGCATCACTTGTAGCTGTGAATTTATTTCCATTTTTTCTGGAGCCTGAGGAAGATCCAAATCCTGTTGTTTATGTAACTGTGTTTGACTCTGTGCTAATATCTGTAGCTAATTTTTAGGTCACTTTGATATTTCCCTCAAGTGAGATTTTCATCATCCTTTGGTTAAAATAAAATTTTAGACATAAGAGGACATCAGGGACTTTAGAGCTGGATCTTACCTTGGAGAGCAGAATTGTCCTCAGTCCTGGCTGTGCATGTGACTCTCTTGGGGTGAGGGGACTCCTTGAAAAACAGCCTGGACTCCACCCCAGACTCACAGCTTAAAAAATCACTGCTCTGTCCCAAACTCTGTTAAAGCCTTTGTGTTTCTACTTTTTTTATTCACATAGGTGACAAAATGTACAGCTACAGCACATAAAAGATAGAGCTGATCTTAACATTGGCAAAAATCATAGGAGGACTGTGTATAAGGAAGAGAAGGAAAAAGTCTTTTCTAAACATATCAAAAAGAATTTAAGTGTTCATAGTTTGTGTGACTGTAAGTGGAGAGAATCATCCCTTTTGTCCAATAAAAGTGGTTGGTGTTAAGATTAAAAAGCTAGGCTTGGTGCCTGTAGCACAGTGGTTACAGTGCCAGCCACATTCACTGAAGCTGGCAGATTCGAACCCAGCCTGGGGCGGCTAAAATAACAATGACAACTGCAACAGCAACAACAACAACAAAATAGCTGGGCATTGTGGCGGGCACCTGTAGTCCTAGCTACTTGGGAGGCTGAGGCAAGAGAATCACTTAAGCCCAAGAGTTTGAGGTTGCTGTGAGCTGTGATGCCACAGCGCTCTACCGAGGGCAACAGCTTGAGACTCTGTCTCAAAAGAAAAAAAGATTAAAAAGCAAATTTTAATGTAAAATCTGGAAATGTGAAATACTCACTTAATTCTACAAAATGGGTAGGTTGCTCAAGTCCCCATGAATCTTAGCATTTTTCCTTTATAAAGTGAATATAATGATAACATTACTTGGTTTGCTTATATGTAGTATGTGCTGTACTGAGGAATGAGAATGTCAAAGCATTAGCAGTGGACTCGGCGCCTGTGGCTCAAGCGGCTAAGGTGCCAGCCATGTACACCTGAGCTGGTGGGTTCGAATCCAGCCTGGGCCGCTAAACAACAATGACGGCTGCAACCAAAAAATGGCCAGGCATTGTTGCAGGCACCTGTAGTCCCAGCTGCTTGAGAGGCGGAGGCAGGAGAATCGCTTGAGCGCAGGAGTTGGAGGTTGCTGTGAGCTGTGATGCCAGAGCACTCTACCCAGGGTGACAGCTTGAGGCTCTGTCTCAAAAAAAAAAGCATTACCAGTATTTTATAGAATTCAAAGCATTGAACAATGAAAAGAATGCCTGTGACTTCATTGGGCAGGTTATTTGACACTTTAGTCCCTTAATTTCCCCACCTGCACAGTGCAACCAGTGATGCCTAATGTCCATCTCAGTGGGACGTCATGGAAGAGGGTGTTAATGAAAGTGTTTGGAAAAGCAAGAAAACTGTATTAAATTAAAGTTATATTATAGTTTCCATTTTACAACCAATAAAACAGGTTGTGTGTGGGCACAGCCCATTGAGCATTCTGGGCAGGGCTGGGGCTCTGGCCAGGCCTTCTGGGCTCAGTGTTTTTGCTTCCAGGGGACTGTCCCATGCCCTGCTTAACAGCGCTGACTTCTCTTTGCTCTTGGTTACCAATCTTCTTGAGAGGGAAGCAGGCCCCGACCCATTCTTTGAATGAGGCCAGTAAGAATAGGGCCATTTATATCTCTGCTTAGAGAACTGGAAAATCCTTTTATCCTGCTTCACTGAAAAGCATCTTGGCAGAACTTGGGGGATTCAAAGGCCTAAAGAGCTATCTAGTGGTCACACATGAAAACGACTCTTGCTTTTGGGAGTAGCTTCTTTGGAACTGAGGTAAAATAGGAATGGGTTTGTTTTGGTATCCTAAATTGTGCCTTCTCTGATAAACACTGAACAGGGCTTGATGTAACTGCACTTTCTCTTCTTGTCACTCCAGACTTCAGAGTCATACTAGAGGAAAACTGGGAACATCTGCAGACCTGAGCTGCTACAAAGCCACAGTATTCATTCTCAACTCCTGGTTTATAATTTAATGTGTCTGTACCACTGAGTTATAGGTGATGGAGTGAAAGTTATGTGCATCACTTGTAGGTCTGGCCCATAAAACTTCCCACATGTAAATCTCCAAGCTCTTTTTCCTTTTGTGGTTTGTTACAGATCAGTCCAATAGTTTTGGAATTCATGTGTTGAAGATAGAGCCATGAGATGGAAGGAATCTCCACTCAGTGGAGAGCTTTCAGGCAGTAAAGAAAATTTCTTTTGAACTTTACATATCAAGAAAGAAATTTTTATTGCCTTTGAGCCATTATGCATCCTTGTGTTTGTTACAGCAGTTAGGGTTAACTAAAATAGGTGTGTGAGCTGGTTATGGAGAATTAAGTCAACAATGGAAATGAGAAACAAATTTACCATGACACTAATGAAACTGTCTTCAGGGTTCCTCACTTGCACAAGCCCTTTCCAAGGTGTCCATTTGGGGAAGTGGCAGTCCTCTGGAAATGCGTTCTTATGATTATGTTTTCTGAAATCTGCAAAAGTAAGATATTTTCAACTACGTGACATTGGTTAGGAATGCTATCCCCTTCCTTTTCGACTTTACCTCCATGATACTTAACTTTGTTTTGGGTGGTATTGGAGAGGCATTGACATTTTTAGGATCTAGCCAAGGGCAAGCTGAGTGGAGGTACATTTAGTATGAGTGTAGCTGTTGTGCTACTAGTTTTCTATTTGTTCCCTGCAGAGTAATTGTTAGCTGTTCTGGTATGAGAATGGTGTGCAGTTGTGAAAAGACAGTTGTGTGGAATAGAGACTGTTCCACAGAGCCTGGGACAGGGAATGTGAGCAGGAGAGGAGAATAAAGGTTGGAAAAGTGTGAAGTCAGAAGCTAGTCTGTAGAAATTTCTTCTGATTATTTGATGTGTAAAATTATATGCAAAAAAGTTAGCTCTTATTGATGCTTTGTCAAAATTGAATTTCTTTCCTATCAGTATGTACTTGGTGATTTTTAAAAGTATTTTTATACAATTTCTAAATGCATTTAACATTTCCCCTTGGGTTTTTTTTCTTTTTTTTTTTTGACGAGACTGGCTTAACTGATAAAGTTTGAACATAGTATTAAACTGAATGTTCAAAACATGTTCTAGAACATTTCAATAAAATAGAGGGGTAATTATAGATTTTTTATTTGTAACTTTCTTTGATAATCTTAAAATTAGTTATTAAAAAACTGAGAGAAAATTCAGATAAAAGTAATGGGATATCAAAAAAAGCAATTAATAAGAAGAGAAAAATAATAAAAAATGATTCTGACTTGAAGAAGTGAATTGTAACAAAAAATTCTTCAAATCATACCCAATGCAATAATTCAGCAGAGAAAGATAATTTCAAATAGAAGTAAGTAATAGGCACTTGGATACATTTACTGAAGAAGAGTAAATTATATGAACACATCAGAAATGATTTAAATTTCTTACTGATTGTATACAATGTTTTGATATTAAAAAATAATAAAATTCACAATACACCACAATGGCAAGTACATCAGCAACAAGTAGCTAATGGTGTAATCAACTCAAGATTGGCTTAAGACTGGTCACTTAGCCCAAGAAATCTTGAAATATACTGAAATGTTATAGTTGAAATATGAAAGAAAATTGATAGAGGTCTTTCCAAATTTAGAAATTTATGTAAGTTTCTAAAAACTTACATAGTACAATCACAACAGGTTGTGAAGGTGAAAACACTTCTTAAATTATGAGGGAAAACCCAATCATCCATGCTAACAGAAAGACCAAATTAATTCTCTATTCTTTCTGTAGAAAATAATATTATAAAACCATTGTCATATGAAGGGGCAGTTGGAGACAAAAATAGGCAAAAGCGCAAGAAAAAACTTTAAGAGCGGGCGGCACCTGTGGCTCAAAGGAGTAGGGCGCTGGCCCCATATGCTGGAGGTGGTGGGTTCAAACCCAGTCCCAGCCAAAAACTGTAAACAACAACAACAACAGAAAAGAAAAAAAACCTTAAGAGCAGTTAATTCATTAAAATACAGTCATATACCACATAAAAAATCTTGGTCAACAATGGACCACATAGACTTCTGGAGCAAGATGGAGGCTGAGTAACAGCTTTCTTGCAACTGGGCACAGTGAGTCTGGGGAGAGAAGACTTCAGGCATCTCTGGCTGGTGGGATCTGCCCAGAAACATCCCTTTGGGGACACAGGGAGTCAGTGAGAGATTTCTGGACCCCATGAGGAAGGCAATAGCAGTGGAGAACTGGCAAGTGGTTGCGTGTGTTCATTTGGTCTAATCCTGCCAGCAGCTGTAAGTACAGCAGCAGTGAGATTCCAAACTGGAAAGGCCTTACCTGTGAGTTGTTTGGGTTTTTTTGGACTTGGCACTCAGTTGAACTACCTTGGGAGAACTTGGGCAAGAGTGTGAAGGACTTTAAGTGTTCTCTAGGGCCCCAGACTGAGCCGCTGAGCCAGACGGAGCTAACAGCGTTTGGCTGTGGGCCATATGGAGTCATCGTGGAAGAACTGCCCCAGCAAGCTCCACCCTCAGGGTCCCAGAACAAGTATGGGGGGGGGAGCGGAGTAATCTAGTGACTGAGCAGCCAAAAGGTGGGGACTGAGATGCCTTGCAGCTTTAGCCCTCAGAGGCATAGAGTGAGACTGGTTTGGCACACTGGATAAGTGGAGAGCCACTTAAGGAGTGATCCCAGCGACAAGTGCTTTCCTGGGAAAGCTTCTGCTTAGCCCAGGTTAGCAATTTAAAGTGACTTTTAAGTGGGCTGAGGAGAGATTTAGGGTCTCCACCCTGCGGGGTTTGAGAAATCATTCGAGGCCTCCAGTGTCCATCTTGTATAGCCATATCAGCACTATGATTAACATATCATATCCCAGAAGATCACCTGTTGCCCAGACAATATTCAGCAAGATATATATACTGCTTTGTTTTGGTTTTGTTTTGTGTTGTTTTGTTCAGACAGAGCCTCATGCTTTTGCCCTGGGCAGAGTGCCGTGGCATCATAGCTCACAGCAACCTCCAACTCCTGGGCTCAAGTGAGTCTCCTGCCTTAGCCTCCCAAGTACCTGGGACTACAGGTGCTGGCCAAAATGCCTGGCTGTCTTTTGGTTGCAGTTGCCATTGCTGTTTGGTGGATCTGGGCTGGATTCGAACCCGTTTGCTCAGGTGTATGTGGCTGGCACCTTAGCCCCTTGAGCCACAGGAGCTGAGCTAATTGTTTTTTGTTTTTAATTTCAACATTTTCCCTATAGATTTTTTCTTTCTTTTATTTCTTCATCTTTCTGGTTTAAATATAATTTTCCATTGTTGCCCTTTTCAACAATTAGAACTTCATTTTTGCTAGTGTTTCTACCTCTATTATTTGGTTTTTCCCACAATTTTGTCCTGTAAAGTTTTCAGTTTATTTGTTTTGGTTTGATTTATTGAATTTTTGTCTTTCCTCTCTACTTGGTGGAGGTGGAGTAATGTGTCCAAACAGGCTGGCAAAGAGCTGCTGACCCAAACCAGTTCCTCAGAGGTTGGGGGTTCTTAAGGTTGGGTCCCCTACTGTACACCTAAATTGCTCCCATCTTCCTCTTTCTGTGCCTCTCTTCTTTGTTGTCAATATTCCCTTTTACTCACCCCCTCTCCATGCTCTTTTTTCTTTTCTTTCTTTCTTTTTTCCCTTCTTGCTCTTCAATCTTCTCATCCTTCTTGTCCTGTACCAAAAGGACTAATTAAAACCCTAATTCAGAGACAATTCCTCTTAAAGATCAAGAGGAAGTGAAAGGAAAACTAGGGCAAGGATACAGATAAAAGAAATCACTCATGAGGAAGAATCACCAGAAAAATTCTGGCATCATGAAAAAATAGTCCAGAGCAACCCACCCCAAGGGAATGTAAGGTAGCTATTGCAGAGGATTCCACCTACAAAGAAATGTTAGAAATGCAGAAAGGGAATTTAGAATACAGATGATGAAAACAATGAAGGAAATGATGGAAACAATGAAAGAAATGGCTGATAAAGTGGAAAATAACTAAGGGAAACCCAAAAACAGAATTAAATAAGAGATGAATGATATGAAGAATATAGAAAGGATATAGCAGAGCTGAAGGAACTGAAACAGTCAATTAGGGAACTTAAAGATGCAATAGAAAGTATCAACAACAGATTAGACCATGCAGAAGAAAGAATCTCAGAGGTAGAGGACAAAGCTCTTGAGATAACTCAGATACTTAAAGAGGCAGAAAAGAAGAGAGAGAAAGCAGAACGTTCACTGACAGAA
>CAUYRH010117113.1:0-11318 GCA_963574655.1 Perodicticus potto | reverse complement strand
ATAAATTGTGGTACATGTATACCATGGAATATTATGCAGCCTTAAAGAAAGATGGAGACTTTACCTCTTTCATGTTTACATGGATGGAGCTGTAACACATTCTTCTTAGCAAAGTATCTCAAGAATGGAAGAAAAAGTATCTAATGTACTCAGCCCTAATATGAAGCTAATTTATAGCTTTCATATGAAGGCTGAAACCCAATTATAGCACAAGAATATGGGGAAAAGGGCAAGGGAGGGGAGGGGAGGGGGAAGGATGGGTGGAGGGAGGGTGATTGGTGGGATCACACCTACGGTGCATCTTAGAAGGGTACAGGTGAAACTTACTAAATGCAGAATACCACTGTCTACATATAGTGATTAAGAAAATGCCATGAAGGCTATGTTAAACAGTTCAATGAAAATATTTCGGCTTGTATATGAAGTCAGTACATTGTGCCCCATGATTGCACTAATGTACACAATTATGATTTAATAAAAAATTTTTTAAAATAGATATAAAAATTTATTATTTTCTAATGTATAATCAAATTTCCTATCTTTTTTTATTGAGAAGCATACAAGTTTAGGGATTTTTTAGTGCATTATCATATATCAAATTCTAAAGCATATGTTAAACCATTTTTTCTTTTCTTCTTTGGGTTTGATTTTCATTTTGATTCCTTTGGAAAATACTTTTAAAAAACATAGAGCATAATTTTATGCCTGACTTGTTTTAAAAATTGACTTTAATATATTTTTGCTCTATACTGTTTTAAGTATTTGTAAAATTTCTCTAGAGAAACTGTTGGAATTTTATTTTATTTTTTTTTATTAAATCATAGCTGTGTACACTAGTGCAATCGTGGGGTACAATGTGCTGGCTTCATATACAATCTGAAATATTTTCATCAAACTGTTTAACATAGCCTTCATGGCATTTTCTCAGTCATTGTATGAAGACATTTGTATTCTTCATTTAGTAAGTTTCATCTGTACCCCTCTAAGATGCACCGTAGGTGTGATCCCACCAATTACTCTTCCTCCACCCATCCTTCCCCCTCCCCTCCCCTCCCGGATAGCTTTCATATGAAGGCTATAACCCAATTAAAGCACGAGAATATGAGGAAACTGTTAGAATTTTATTTGGAAATGCAACCTCGGGTTTGAAGAAGTTGGTATCTTTTCGATGTTGAGTTCTCCTGTTGATAAATTTGGTACTTCTATTATTCAAATCTACTATTTTAATTTTTTCTTACAGCTTTACTAATTTATAAATAAAGTAGAATGAATTGGACATATTTAAAGTGTACAAACTGATAAATTTTGACAAATGAAATCATCACCCTATTCATAATAATGAACATCTTTCTCACTACCAAAATCTTTCTTCTGCCACTTTGTAAAGCATCCCCTCTCCCAGCCCCAGCCATAGGCAAACTCAAATCTGCTTTCTGGTTCCATACATTAGATTACATTTTCTAGAATTTTATACAAATTAAATAATATGCACTTTTTTTTTAATAAGGTCTCTTTCATTCAGCATGATGGTTTCGAGATTCACCCATGGGAATGAGATAGGATATATGGTAAGATTATATTAAAATTTTAAGAAACTGCCGGACTGTTTTCCAAAGATGGTTTAATATTTAATATTTCTCCCAGCAGGTTATGTGAGTTATAATTGCTCTACATTCTTGCCAATACTTGGTATGTCCATTCTAATTTTATCCGTTTTAGTGATTGTGTTTTACTGTGGTCATTGTAGACAATGTGTAGTAATATCTTGTTGAGATTTTACTTATATTTTCCTAATGACTAATAATATTAGGGATTTTTTAAATGTGTTTATCTGCTTTCTATGTGTCTGTTTTGGTGAAGTGCCTGTCAAAATATTTTGCCTTTTTCATTGAGCTGTCCTGCTATTAATTAGTTATAAATATGTTTTATATATCTAAATACAAGTCTTTGTTGGATACGTGTTTTGTGAGTATTTTCTACTCATGTATGACTAGCCTTTTCATTTTCTAAATGATTTCCTTTGGAAAGCAAATATTTTTAAATTTGATGAATTCTCATATTTATTTTTTCTTTACTAGCTCATGCTTTTAGGTTTGTATCTAAGAAATCTTTGCCTATACAAAGTCCTAATATTTCCTTCTGTTTTCTTTTGGAAGATTTCTAACTTTGCTCTTATAATTAAGTATACATTCCATTTCAAATTGATCATTTTCTGTGGTGTGAAGTAATAGTCCAGGTGCATATTTCTCACATGGATATCCAATGTTCCACCACCATTAGTTGAAGAGACCATCCTTTCCCATGTTGAATTATTTGGCATCTTTTTCCTTGTTAAGTCAATTGGTTGTTTAAATTCTCTCAGCCAAGTTTTACAGATTTTAGTATGCAGGGTGAGTACAATTTTTTGCCAAAATTATTCCTATTTCATATTTTCACTAAGTGGTATTTTATATTTTAATTTATGATTGTTTATTTTTATTTTTTTATACCAATATTTTATTGTCTGCTACCACCATTATATATAAAACAATCACCCTTGGGAAACAGAAATTCATGAAAATTCAGAGAGGTCGATGTTAAGGACTGACAAAAGTAGAAGTTTATGGGTTATGGAACAGGCATGTGTATTACAGGGATAAGCGTTTGTACAGGCTTCAAAAATTTAGCTCTCTAGAACATTTGCGAGGTTGATAAGAAGTGGTTTGAAAAACCTTTGGAAGATCCACTGTACTACAAAAAGGAACAGACTTCCTGGGGTCTGAAGGGATTTATACCTGAAGACACTCGAGTCAGGAGAGGACCATGTTGAGCGTTCTGCAGACAGAACTGTTCCAGGTCTGCAGCTGCCTGGGAAACTTGACCACGGGTGAACCCGGCTTCCAGCCTCAGCTGCTGAGCCACTTTCTTCATCGCCGCGCACTGGAGGAACCAGACACCGCGCACCAGAGAGCCATTGATTGTTTATTTTTAGAATATTGATACATTTTTTATATATTGACCTGTATCTTGAAACCTTACTAAACTCACTTCCTAGTTTTTATAAAGTTTTTACCCATTCCTTCGGATTTGCCACATAATTGATTACATATCAGTGAACAGTTTCTTTTCTTTTTTCCAATCTATGCCTTTCCTTCCTCTTCCTGTATGATTGCACGAACTTGTACTTCCAGAACAATGTTAAATATGAATGGTGACCACAGATATCCTAGCTTTCCCCCAATCTTTAGGAAAGAGCATTCGATCTTTCATTATTAAATATGATACTAGAGTTTATCTTGTAGATGCCCTTTATTGGGTTGAATAAGATCCATCTTATTAAAACAGATATTTTTACCACATGTACAATAAATTTTGCCAAATGCATTTTCTTCCACTATTGAGATGACTATATATGATTTTTCTCTTTTAGGTTTTAATACTGAGAAGTACCTTGATGGATTGATTTTTTTTAATGTTAAATTAGTCTTATATTGTGACAAACGTCATTTAGTGATAACATACAATCTTATTGTTGAAACTTACAATATACTAATGAAGTAAATAATAAATTCTCATTGAGAATTTTTGCATCTAATTTCATGAAGCATATTGAATTCTAGTTTTACTTTTTTTATTATCTTTGTCTGATGTAGGTCCTCGGGGATGAAGCTAACTTGGGTGATGCTAACTCATTAGTTTCTCTCTTGACCACCCTCCTTCTATGCGTACAGGTGTAAACAGCTCACATTGTTTCTCTTATAAATCTCACACACATACACACAGTCCATAGGATGGTTTACTCTTGTGTCTTAAATAAATGTTAAATGAAAATATAAGCAGGAAACGCGTGGCACAAATAATAATAACAACAGAATAAGCTGTTAGTAGAAAGCACTGTATTTACCACAATTATAAGAATATTCTTATTATAATAATATTCATATACATTCCTTAGAATAAGCTTACGCATAGGTTCTATTTGTTAGCATTGTATAAATGAGAAAATTAGGTTTAGAGAGCTTAGATAGCTTGCCAAATCTAACAAGCAGAAGGGTAGGCTCAGGCTATAAGTTGAAAATACTGTTTTTTTTAACACCTCTAAAATTATAAAATTACACTCTCAGTTTTAGTTTTCCAATAGAAAGTGAATTAAAAAGAAACTTCTAGGTAAACAAAACAATTTAGAACAGTACATTCTTAATCTACTGCTTTCTCAATATCATATTTTAAGATTCGAAGATTTCTTATGGAAACTGAAATCGTGCAATGCCCTTGAATTCTTATTGATGGGAATATTTACAGAACAGAAAATATTAGGAAAATGTAAACATGTTGACTTAACTGACAACCTTTTTAATCTGATTGTGTATTGCTGGAATAAATGAAAATACATGAATAAAAAAAAGCAAATAAACAGAGCAAAGCAGAGAGACTAGAAGAGATAGACGCAGACAGGGAGGTAAGCAGAGCGGAAGAGAAAAAGGCAGAAAATGGCTGCCCTCGTCAAATTTTGATGCTTTCCTTTCCCTTTTCATCTTTTTAGCTTTGTACCTTAGTAACTCAAATACATTATACTATATTCATTCAAGTCAGTGTGTAAATCAAATCCATTAGGACTAAAATGCAATCTAAGACTGCTGCCTATGGATAAGGCAGATGGGAGAGAGAGAAAAAGACAAAGGAAAAAAGAAATAATCTTCACAACCTTAAGACGAGCTGGCCATTTCATGTACCTCTTGCATTTTTCTTTTGATGGGACAGGCACAGTGTACTTCTAGCCAGGACCTCACGCCTGTCAACACTCTAATACCTCATAATTTATATAACAACTTTTCCCTAAAAAGCTCAGTTTGCTTTACAGCTATCTCATTGATGCTCACAATAGTCCTTCAGGGAACTTAGGAAACAAGAATTATTCTATGTTTTACTGAGAGCAAAAAAAGACTGAAGCAACAAGAATCCACCATCATTACTGAGTCACAGACAATGGGGAATTTCAAATCTAATGCCGCGACTCTGGCTGCACAGACTCAAAAGTAATGATAGTGAGTCCTGCTACTCAGGATGTCACTGGGAAGAAAGGTAGGTAGACAAGTGGCTCTTAGACACCTATTTACCTTCTCCACCTGGGCGTCTAATAGTCAACTCCAAGTGAACATGGCACCTAGAACAAAATCTTTAATTTTTCTCCTGAAACCTCTTCTTTTTCTAGTATTTTCATCTCAGTAATAGCCCTATGGTCCACCTGGCTGATCAGACATCCAAACCTCTTCTCCCATTTCCCTCATCTGCAAGTTTTACTACCACTACTGACTACTTCTGGGGGAAAAAAAAGTCTAAGTATCTTTTAGTGAATTATAATATTTTATTTCATTTCTTAAGGATTGTACATTAAGTCAAATAACAGTAACAAACCCTTACAGTATTTGAAGGGTAAGTTTCCAAGGTTTTTCAAGGCTAATGTCTCATTTGAGCCACAGTATTTAAACAAATAAGATAGATAGATTTTCTGTTTTGCAGGTGAGTAAAACAGTCTGGAGATGTTGATGGGTTGGAACACAGTGCTTGCTGGTAGATCTGATATTGGAATTGGGGCCTGGTGGCCACTAAGGTGCAGGGCTTTTTCCAGAAGGCTGACCATTCCACGTGGACGGAGGCTGAGGGAGGGACTCCCCGGGGAGGAGCCAGATCTTGTTGGAAGGCTGCCAGCAGAAGTACCTGGTCCTCAAAGTCTCACCCTATATCCCCGGCCTGTGCGGCTGAAATTGCATCAGGAATTCATAGCTTCCAATTTCTTGAGGCCACTTATTAGGGGAACCTTCCCAGGAGAGTCCCTGATCTTTTACCAGCAGCACTTCCAAAGGATGCTGCAAGGAGCAGCCAACCACCTTGTTAATGACTGAGCCTCCTGAGACCTTCAACAGTCTCTTCGATGTGCATTTCTGTCTCTTCTCTGTACCAGGCGTTGCTACACACTCAACTACGTGGCTTCTGCTCCTGAGGTCAGACTAAGCCACCCTGCTTCTCTTTGCCCACAGGTTCTCAGCACAATGTTACAAAAAGTTGCATCAATTCTGTGCCCAAATTCAACAAATCCCCAGAAGCTTCTGATTTTTGTTCATCAATAAAGTGCTTATCTCACTCCAAAAAACAAAAAACTTTATTCCAAACAGACGAACTTCTATTTCTCTCGTTGATACCTCTCTATCCCAGATTGCCACTGTCCATCGTAATGTTGGGTAGATAGTCAGGATTCCTGCTCTCCTAGGGGAAAGGATGGGCTGGGGTCCCTAGACCCCCATCTTGGGGCTACCCATCTAGGATCCTATCCCAAACAATTGGCCACACCTAGGAGGGACGGAGGTCCTCTCCTGCCAATCTACCAGCCAGAACTTAGCAGGCCAACAGCAAAAGGATACAGAAGACTGTCTAGCCCACGGCCAAACAACATAGGTAAAATAGTCTGGAAAGTGTCTGAGAACAACGTTAGGTCTAATTACCTTGTCATTAGCAGGTTACAGCCCACAGTGGGCAGAGAGGCTCATGGGAAGTCCACATGCTCAGTCAAACTCAGTGGTTCCAAGGTGAACCCTGAACCACAAGGTGAGAACAAGCCGGGCAGGATAAAGCTGAACACCAGATCATAAGCAAAGCCTTTTTGCTGTGACAAGGGGGGCCCCATTTATTGTGTATAACGAACGCATCTTGCTCTTGCTCTGTAAACCTATCTTTCTCTTCCTCAATGAACTTTGCTTCATGTTTGCCTTATGTGAGGGTGTCCAGTCATTCTTTGGCCAAGAGCACCCTAAGAACTGAGAATGCAGACAGCTATGTGAACTCCTGCACTAACAGTCAGGAAATCAGGCAAAATGGGAAACTTTCTAGCACCTCCCCTGTAATGCCCTGGTGTTAATATTAAGGGCATCATTGTCCCCCCTCCCCACCCATGGCTGCCACACCTTCCCTTCTTCTCTCTGAACCATAGCCCATTCTTAACAAAATGAAAAGAGAAATAGCTTGAAAAATTCACTTGTATGTACCAGTTATATGTATAAATGGTTTAAAAAATAAAGTTTAGTCTCACCAGTTGTATTACAAAAGAAGTCCCTTACTTCATAGTCATATTGTGTCACTCAGAATTAATTGCTTTCATTTAATTCATTTGGTATTTACCTTGGGGGTGTGTTGTGTGTAAATCATGCTACATTTACATATTTATATATAGATAAGTTTATTTTTCATTCTGAGTTATTATCTGTTTACTTTCTTCTATGGAAGTGATTTGGCCTTTTTACCATTTCCCTCTGGAAACTACAAACTCACTTCCTCAGTTTTATCTTTCCAACATATTTTATTGTAATTTTGGTTATATATTTATATAATTATGACTGTATAAATGCTATTTATATTGGAACAATGTATTTTTAAGGGAAATAAATAGTCTAGATAATTACAATAAATTTAACCTCTACTCTATCCCTCCTAAGTGACTCTCCTTTCAATAAGGCCAAATATATTGCATACTCTCAATCTGAAACTATGTGATTCAGATAATTAGTATAAAACTATTTTGTTAATTCTGAAAGATTTTTCTGAAATGTTCTAAAATTTTATGGTAATGTGCCTTGACATGGATCATTTCCATCTCTAGTGCTGGTCACTTGGTTAATCCTTTGAGTCTGCCAATTCTTAAATTCAGTTCTGAGAAATTTATTTCTTTAACAATTCTTACTCCTCCATTTTCTCTTTCTAGAATTCATATTATTTGGAAGGGGAGCCTGCTAACCCAGCCCTTTGAGTTTCTTGTCTTTTATCTCCTAAATTCATATCATTATCTTTTTGCTCTGTCCTCTGGGAGATTTCTTCAAGTTGATCATCTAATCATTTTAGTTTCAATTCTATTCTAGTGTCACATTTTAATATTATAAGAGCTCTGTTTTATTAATTTTATGTAATTACATTCTTGGATTATTGGTCCAGCACCTTCTATTATCTAATTAAAGATATTAATGGTTTCTTCAAGTTTTTTATACTTTGCATGGTCTTAATTTCTACCAGTCCACATCTTTAATTGTAAGTACTGCAATGAACTTTATAAAACATAAATATTGTTGTTCTTTTCCTGTTAAGACCTTCAAATATTATCCTATTGCACATATAATAAAACTTAAACTTCATATCATGGGCAAGAGATCTAAAATAACTAGACCCTTGCTTACCATTTTAGTCTGACTATTATCTTAGTATTTGGGGGCTTCTGTGACTAAACATCACAGACTAAATGGCTTGTAAACAACAAAAACTTATTTCTCATAGTTCTGGAGGCTGGGAAGTCCAAACTCAAGTTTCCAGCAGAACTGGTATTTGGTGAGGGCCCACTCCTCATAGATAGCCATCTTTTCCCTATTGGCTCACAAGGTGAGAGGTGCAAGGAATCTCCATGGGACCCCCTTTTATGAAGGCACTATTCCCATTCATGCCCACTTCATCCTCATGACTACATCACCAAATGCTCCAACCTAGATCCTCTCACATAGGGGATTAGGTCAACTAGTATGAATTTTAGGAGGACACAAATATTTTGACTCCTAACTCTCCAAATTTACCCCCATCTCATTATAACAGCTAACAGACATTCAAGTACCTTAAGTAAACAATTGAGGCAAGATATAAATACAAATTTATGTAACCTTGCTTTCACGGTTTTTCCTTTCATCATATTATTTCTCTGTAATGCAGACGTTTTATCTATTTTATACTCCAAATTATATTATCTGCCACTATATGATGGTCTTCCTGAAGTGTGGCCTCATCATGCCCTTTTGCTCTAGAAAATTCTTACCATAAACTAAGGAAGAATAAAGATACTGGTCTGCTTTCCAAGGCTCTCCAAAATATGACCTCAACCTAACTTTGCAGTCTTGGCCACAAAATTGGTTTCTGGTGGAAATGAGTAGAATAACCTTATCTGTTATTCACTCTGTGAATAGAAAGAAATTAATGGAGGCTCTATTGGAAAAGACCAAGACAAATGTTCTTTCATTGAAAAGGTCATTTTTTTAATGTTAGAAAGCAGACTATGTGTTCATTCAAAAATTTTAATGTCAAGGAAGATTTGTTCAAGATATTTCCAGAGTCTCCTTGAAGAGTGCAAGGGTAGGAGCAGGAAGGTGGAAAACCACTGGCAATGCAGGGGTGTGTAGAACTGAATTCAGAAATGACGGTACAAGACGGGAGAGCAGGGAAGTTGAGAGGGAACCCGCAGTGGCAGTCTAACCCAGACATAAATAGAGCCCAGTATTAATGGCTATGCTAGGATCTAGTTTTAGTGGCAAGTAGGAAGAAGAAATAAAATTAAAAGACTAAATAAAAGGATGCAGTTTACCTTTTCATTCTTTTGTCTAGTCCTATATTTATCCTGACTCTATTAAGAAAAATCTGCTCCCTAGTGTCGCCACCCTGTTTCAGGGCCCCATTGCCTTTCATGGGGCTCTGAAATTAGCCTCCTAGTTCGTTTCTACATATCCAGTCTTGTCTTCTAAGCCCTTCTTTACACAGCAGTGAGAGTAAAGTCCAAATCTGATTATCTCCCTATTTTGCTTAAATCCTTTAAATACCTCCAGTTTCCCTTGGGATAAGCCCCAAATCATTAACTTGGGCTAGAAAGCCCTGGATCTTGCAGGTCTGTACGAAGTATGCAACATTTTTATATGCTAATCTTCTCCTTTGTGCTCTAGGCTAAGAATTTCTGTTCACTTTTCAGAAAACAGCTTTAAGTGTCACCTCCACTGGGAAACTTTCTCTGACTTAAAGATTACATTAAGTCTTCATCATATTTCCCCAAGGCACCTTATACTTTTCCTTGGTAGAATGCATCACTTCTGTAATTTCTCATCTGCTAGACTGCAAGGGATGTGAAATAAGACATATAATTTATACTAATAATCATTGTTATAATAATAATAGCTATTTCTTGAATGCTTAAGGTACTAAGTGCTTTATCAATCTTATTTATCTATTCTTATTTTAGACTTGAGGAAATGAGGCAAAGATTGATCACAGGAGGGCTTCAAAGCCATTGAGACCATTAAGAGCACTGATTCGGGAGCCAGATGCCAGTTCTGTAAATCCTAGGCAAGAGACAGATAATAACAATGCTTACCACATAGGGTTTTCAGGATGATTACAAGAGTTGAGACATGTTTAAAATTATGACTAGTGTAAGGCATGTAAGACCTACGTAAGTTAGCAGTTACCACTACTTCTTACCTATTAATAGACTGGATGTGGTGCCTCATATCTGTAATCCTAGCACTCTGGGAGGCCCAGTCAGAAGGATCACTTGAGCTTAGAAGTTTGAGATCAGCCTGAGCAAGAGGGAGACCCTGTCTCTACTAAAAATAGAAAAATTGGCTGAGCATCCTGTAGTTCTAGTTACTTGGGAAGTTAAGGTAGGAGGATCACTTGAACTCAAGAGTATGAGGTTGCAGTGACCCAGGCTGATGCCATGACATTCTAGTCTGGGACAACAAGATGAGACTCTGTCTCAAAAAAAAAAATAAAAATAAAAACAAAATACAGGAGGCTGAGACAAGAGGATTGCTCAAACCCAGGAGTTTGAGGTTGCTGTGAGCTATGATGCCATGAAACTCTACCCAGGAGCAATAGAATGAGACTGTCTCAAAAAAAAGAAAAAATACACACACACACACATCCACATACCATGGCTACCTCAACAAATATCATTGACCTTTCTAGAAATGAGAGAATAAATAGAATCATTTATCATTGAAATATTCAGTACATTTCTCTGGGTATGGTTCAAATAAATCAGGGTTCTACCTCCAATTTTCAATCACTGAGAATTTATGCACATTAGTCTCCAGTAGCCTGAGTTGTGCATTCTTGGAATTAAATGGAAATACTCTTTCAGATACACATGTTGTAGCCATTACCTAAGGCGCTAGAGCATGTGTATTACACACAGAGTGGAACCATGAGCCATTTTGCAGGAAATCTGAGCTCTCCTAAATGAATTGAGCCTTTCACACATCTGGAGTTAATATGCTAATCAAAGCAGTCCTGACCAGTGCTAAAGTGAGAGGTAATAATATTTAGCTTTTTAGTATCCCATGAGTGTGAGGAATTTCCTCCCTCACAGACTCCCGATTTCTCAGATAGTCAATTCTTTCTTTTTTTTTTTTGAGACAGAGCCTCAAGCTGTTACCCTGGGCAGAGTGCCGTGGTATCACAGCTCACAGCAACCTCCAATTCCTGGGCTCAAGCGAGTCTCCTGCCTCCGCCTCCCAAGTAGCTGGGACTACAGGCGCCCGCCACAA